>JADBJO010020861.1:0-30578 GCA_016801955.1 Conus betulinus | reverse complement strand
TGGTTGTCCACGACGAAATGCGATGATAATGTCTGAATCAGATGATGTTGGCAACCGCCTGTCAGGTTGCCATTTAAGAGAGCTGCTTCTTGTTCGGGCAAAGATTATGTAAATACCCGGATGAAGATGAGAAAAACGGTTGCAGACTCATCTCTCCTGGCTCTTCATTTCGTGTAGGTACTTGGAATGTAGGTCGCAGCCTCCCACAGGGTGATGCCAAGCGCCCACCACGGTCTGACCTGGAGTTACCTTCCATTAATTGATGCACGGTCCAAAGCGTACCACTTAGGAGCACCACTGCCCTGCCTGTAGACCTGGTAGTGTTGTTTTCCCCGTTACAGGTGTCTTGGCGCGCCTAAGTCAGAGATCTTGGTGAAGTGCTCATCACAGAGCAGGATATTTCTGGCAGCCATTTTGCCGCGTGCACAACGGTGTGTGCTCCACATCTGCCATGCCCAGGGCCACCAGCAACATCAGCTCCAGCACGTTCCACAGTGGAAGGTGCGGTGTTCTTGGGCAGGAAAACATATTGATGGGGGCCCGCTTGGACAGCTCCAGCACAAGCGATCAGCATGTCACCCAATCATACACTCCAAGTCAGACAGACAATGTGCATGCGGTCCAGTGTCTCACCTCAGAATCAGTTTGAGTTCACTACAACTGGATCTGCTAGGGGGAGCAGTTGGCGGGTCATGACCTGTTTGCTGGTGTTGCACTACCATTTACTCGTTTAGCGGCTTTCCATTCCTCTCCTTCGATGTTGATCTCTGGGGGTCCATCTCATGTCAGTCTCTGGACTGGGGGGGGGGGGGGGGGGGGGGGGTGCATAAACTATAGCCCACTGCTATAGACCAGTTGATAGCAAGTTTCAGCATCAGCACAAGCAGCTGGGTGGTCTCTTGAGATTCCATTGGGCCAATGCCCGTCAGTCCCTCCAGTAGACTGGGAGAATTCCCTGCTGTTAGTGTTGTGGTTAATCATGTATTCTCCATAGGCAATACACCATCATAGCTCTGCCGACAGCAAGGCTGCCTCAGTTTATAATAATCAGGCTCAGCATTCTCCCTCACAACTCGGAGTCTCATCACCTCACTTCACTGATCAGTTCATACTGCACACCGGGGTCCAGCTTAGCAATTCTTTAGCACCTTGATAGCCACAGGTATCACCTGTCTTCCAGACCAACACATGCCTCTCATCACTGAGCCAAAGTTGCTGAACATCCCAGTTTGAGTTTCACTCCAGCTTGATCTGTTCAGGGCGCCAATTTCGGGTCATGATCTCTTCGCAAGCTTTGCAGTACCATAGACTTCTTCTAGCTGCTTACTCCCATTCTGTGACAGTCTGTTTGGTCTTACCATCTTCAGCCTTTTGGACAGGTGGTGTGGGGGGGAGTGGGGGGGGGGGGGGGGGGGTGGGGGGAGGTCCTGCCCATTCTTTCTGCACCACAATTCTTTTCTCTCATTCCGGGAGACCAGGAGCAATGAGCGGCTGGGTCATCTCTTCCTGAGATTCCATTGGCCATTTTTTGGCCCCTGTCAGCCCCTCCTCCAACAGAACAGGCAGAAGATTCCTGCGGCTAGTGTGGTAGTTGATCATGTATTGCTCATAGTCACTATTTAATATAGCCCGGTGACGGGCAAAGCTGCCACAGTTTACAGGCCAGACAGTCCGACGGTTGTGTGGGTATGAGAAACTCAATTGTGGGACCTTCCTCGGTTTGCACAGCATTGATCAATTTACTTGACTACGGCCAGTGGCTGGACTAAACCCATCAGCTGTACAGATGTAGTGATATGACGTGACGGACTGGAGTCGTGAAGAATGGCCAGCATTCAAAGGCCTGGTGCCCATCAGGAGGCACGTTTTCATTTTTTGACTGTAGTTAACATGCCGAGGAATTGGAGCAAGGGATTAAAAACTATTTAAAAGGGAAAAGAATGCGCTGTGGGATGGTTTAACATTCGTGCCCAGAAGTTGGAAGACGTCTTGCAGAGATGAGTCTGTGAACCCTCCGACATCAACTGAAGTTTGGAAGAGTTTAATGAGAGATTAAGAAGAGTGGGACGAAGTTCAGACAGGAGGGAGCGGACTCATTAAAGAAGAGAAAAGTTAGAAGCAGACACTGAAGTGGCTGCTATGTTCAGAGAAAAAAGCCAGAGCTGTTAGGCTCAATGCAGTGAAGACTCATAATCTCTCAAAGAACAACTCGAGATCTAGGTCCAGTTCACAGGACAGTGTGAGTGTGGCGGAGGCAAAAGTTACTGAAATTGGGAATTACCTACCTTGGTGGTGACATTAATTGAAGGATGGAAATCTGTCTGGGAATGGTTGAAGCCATCATAGACCACAGATTTGAGTGCCAGATATTACAAAGTTTTCCTACTTGCGCTCGCTTCTTGAGGGTGAGCAAAGTCAGACATTTAGGACTTCTTTGAATGCTGGCTAATTATAAGAGTGCTTGTGAGCTCTTAAAAGCAGTGCTATGGTCACCCCTAATGAATCGTTTTTCTCTCACATTCAAGAACTGTTATTTAAGGTGCCACAGAAGCCAACAGTCGAAAAAACTATTGTAAACATAAAACAGTCTTAATGGACACATTGGTAGTCTTGAAGAACTTGTTATTTAATAGTGAGCAGTATGGTGTTATCCTCACCCCTCTTATCTTGTCAAAGTTAAAATGGGTAAGTGTTAACGCAGTCAGTGAAGTCAGACCCATGTTCTACTGCAGACAATGCAAGTTCTGCCAGAGGAAAGAATGGGGTAATTCAGGGCTGTCATTCTTTTGGACACTGGTTTTCTGATAAATCGTACATTTCGAAGACCTGTGGACAAAAGTTTGTACTGGCATATATTTCAACAGAGTATGGTCATGATAAGTACAGGCTGGAAAGAGTGTAGTTTCAGTGGGTTGTAACTAACTTTCATTTTTTTGTTTTAATTTGAAGACACCCCCCACCCCCTTTAAAAAAAAAGTCACCTTTCTCATAATGGTAAATCAGTTTGAAAACCAATGAAAATTCTGGAAATCACCCCCAGTGAAAGAAAAACTATGTGACAAAAATGGTCTTTCCATCTGTGTATCACACAATTATCTGCTCAGGGACTGACATTACAAACAGTTGTGCATGGGTAATGTGGAGTACAGTGAAGCCACTGCACTGATAGTTTGTTTGTCTCCCTTACAGCCAATTCAGCCACAACTCAAAAACTTATTCTGAAAAAAAAAAAATCAATTATTCAATATGGGAGGGATAGCTGCCACATTTTGCTGGAAAGTATGGTCATATAAGTTCATTTCTCTTATTATGAATAAAAGGTCTTTATTCAGATAGGATTTTTTTTTCTTTTGTCCAAACCCATCCCCTTTAAGACATGATTTTGTTTGACAGGAAGCAGAAAATCATCTTTTTTTTTTTTCCCACATGGGACAATTTAATGAACAGTGTGTTAAAAATCAGTGAAGCACAGATTGGTTCTATAGCAATGGTGATGTGAAAATCATCTTTGCTGAATACAGCTAAGTCAGTGCTGGTGTGTGGTCTATGTTGAACGCAACTTGCATTTTCAAAACAGTCAGAAGAGTGCAGGAGGTGATCACAGGAGAGAAAAAGGGGGGTGGGGGGAGAGGGCAGCCAGGGTTGAGAGTGTGGTAGAAAGGGGTTGTGGGGTGTGGACTGAGGAGTGGAGGGAAGGGCACTGGGATGTGAGAGGAGGGGGAGAGACGTAGAATAAAATGCAGAGTCAGTACATGCACATAAAAATGGACAGACACACAAAAACAACAGTCTTGACCACCATTACTACAGAACCAACACACACACACCAACACAACACACACACACACACACACACGCCATACTAATATAAAACATATCCTGACCTGAATGAAGACTTCTTTGCAGGTTTTGATCATCTGCGCAGCAGAAAATCTTTTTTTTTTTTTAATTTGCGGGTTTAAAACAAAACATACTAAATGTTACTGTGAAAACCATATATAGTGCGGCATGTTAAATAGAATTCCCCATCCTCTTCACCCATACACCCACACCATTCCACCCTATCCCCACAATTTAACTCTTTTTTCTATCACTCAATCTCTGCTGGGTTGCTAAAGAGTCCACAACATAGGACTTTTTTTTAGTGAAAGCGAGAAGGGAGGAGAGAAGTCGAGAAGTCTCTGTGTGCATGTGTGTGTGAATACTGTGTGTGTGCTGGTGGGGCCGGGGGGGGGGGGGGGGGGGGGGGGAAGGGGGGAGGGGGAATAAGGGGAATAAGAAAGTTTTGGGAAGAGGGAAACAACAGAGGGAACCACACACACAACATGCACACACCCTCCCCACATAGCATAGACAACTGTATAATTACACATGATGGATAAGGATAAGCTCCTAAATACCAACTTTTTAAAAAAGTCAGAGAAGAAAGATCAACGATATAGTTACTAAGACAAAACTAAGTGGAAAAAAAAATTAAGTAAAATAAGAGTAATAGTGAATTTGAAAAAAAGGGCATTAACATGGTCTGGTCACTTCATTTGAGCCTCCATTATTTGCGTCAACTCTTAAGAGTCCAAAATATCCCATTCCTTTGATTTTAATCTGCCAACTTGGAAACACCAGGCTTGTGCCTTGATGGCCATATGAAAGAAAATCAGGAGAATTAACTTTCAGACACAATGAAAAATTCTCAAAACAATCCGATTGTGCGCAGTCAGTAGGTACTCGATCTTATGCAAGGCCTTGGAGCATTCATTTTTTGGTGTGCAGCCTGTGAACCGAAACAAGTTCAGTTGGTCGGTGTTGTTGAATGTTGCACATGAGTAAGGTCCCCCGCTTGCTCTTACACGTTGGAAGGTAGACTTAGGTTATCGTGCCTTGTCCACTCACCTCTCTTCAAAAAATCGGTGCGAAATGTGGTCACTGTCAACGATTGTGCTTGAAAACTATTGATTGCACGAATCACACGAGATTCTACGGATACGGAGCGACGGAATTTCGCATGGCACGTTAACATTAAGCATAATAGAGTGAGAGAAGACGACAAAAAACATTGTTGTGACGCGTAGCCCCTTAGGGCAAGAATTGAGTTTGGTTAGCTTTCAGTTTGTATGGTGACTGGGACTAATTCACAGAGCGAGCCGAGCAGGTCAAGGAATTGAAACACATGGCCATGACAGGTAAACTGCCCCGCTTTCGTGTGTGTCGTCAGGTCCCAGTTGCATTTTTGAGTATGTTTCCGGAAAATTGGGTATCCATGGTAGCCGCTCGGCAAGTGAGCAACGGAAGAAGATATTCGTCGAGTGTTGGGCCGAATGTTGACACGCCAGTAGATCCTCTGACTTGTTTGGTTCAAGTCAGTCCAGTCGTAAACAGTGTCTGTTTTCTTTCTTTCTTCTCTTCTTTTGTTGTTGTTGTTGTCGTCGACGATTTCTCATTTTTACATTATTTTGTATTTAGACAACGATGAAGAAAAGGGGGGGGGGGGGGATACATTTTGAAGGAAAAGCGTTCCCGATTTCCTTTAGGCCTAAAGGTCCAGTGATGAGATGTGATTTCTGTCATCAATGGCGTTCAAAATAATTTCATACAGTGTGTAACTGTGCTTAGATATTCTTCAAGTTTAACTGTTTTCCATCGCTTTGAAGGTTTCACATGTTAATCCAAGAAATATTTCTACGTTGACAGCCAGGGCAGCCTTTCCTGCCTCGCCAGTTTGGCGGTGACCTGCTCTGAACCGGAGGGATACTTGACCTAAACACTTCATCTCAAAAAACTGTGTTTTCCCCAACACACACCACACACACACACACACACACACACACACAAAAGACGAGTGAGGGGCGATTTTATCCAAGTCTTTGAAATATTGTGTGACAATATTCTGTTTCAAAAATTTTTACTGCATCAAGAGTTGATACTCCCAGAAAGTTGGTGTGGAAAATTTATCATGAATATTGTCGCAAATGACCTAAGGAAATTTTCTTTTCGTAACAGAGTAGTACACAAGCTTTGGAATAAATTAACCCCTAACATTAAACGTGCACAAAAATACTAACCTTTTCAAAAGCTCTATCAATGAGTGTATTATTGAAGGCTATTTATGTTGACTATGATAAATAAAGAGGACCGGTAGCGAGTTAAAGACCTGATGTACAAAGAGCAGATATGAGATAGAAGGGACTGTACAGCCAGTTCTGGCTATAATTGCAAAAATGCAATTGTCCCATAACCTGACACTGAAACACACACACACACACACACACACCACACATACACACACACACAACATTGTTCCAAATGATTGTTTAATGAATTATTACAACTGCATGTAATTATAACATGCTTTGATCTGCTGCCTTGATAAATAAAAAGCATTGTTTTATCATAACATGAACAGGCTGGGTTACTTAGTTTCACATCTAAATATTTGGAAAGAAAAACTTCGGCCTAGATGAGAAAAATTACACTAAACATGGTTACTCATTTTGGCAGCCAGGCATGTCAAAAGTCTGTGTTGTATTACAGATCTTTGGAGTCTTGGACTGATATTATATAATCTAAATAAATGTTAACGAACCGCCAAGAAAAACGTGTCACAAGACAAACAAACTGTTAGTAGGTTAACAAACTCAAGAATTATTTTACTGGACAAAGTCAAGTCATTATCTTACTTTTTACATAACTCAGTTTTTAGTCCTAAGACTTCAACACTGCATACATATGGTTCTAAGCAAAGCTTTTTTCCCTTAGCTGTGTCAAATTCAAAACACTGGTAACTTGCATAGTTTGAAGTAATACTGTTTGAGTAATCAGATCTGTTCTCAAGCACAGGTTAATGGCGCTGTTCAGTGGCCCCGCATAGGCTATTGCTAAGTCGGAGTGAATGAATTAAGGGGCAGATTTTCTTGTGTTTGAAGAGAAATGAAGCGAATGTATCCATTCTGGGCACTTAATAGTGGTATTTACCTTATGTTTTGTTGTTACAATTGGTGTTGACTAAATGATTCTGTTGCAAAAACTGAAAAAGGCAAGTACAAAATTGTGTGTGAATACATTGTGATGTCACACCCTGTCTGTGCTGTTCATGTGTTGTTTTATGTTCCTGTTGAGGGCTGATAGTGATACATGGTGTATTGGGAGCACATTAGACAAATATAAGTATACTAGTGCATTTAGAAGTCAGTGTCGTGTGTGTGTGTGTGTGTGTGTGTGTGTGTTGTTGAGACTATAATAACGATATAATGGTTTCTTAAATAGGGCTTAATCAGACAAATTTATCTTTAGAAGCACTTTACAAAATCATACCACATTTACCCCATTCTCATATACAATAGTTAAACATCTAACTACAAATACTATTACTACAATAATGTACAAATCCTAATCGTACGTGTATGACCATTCAACTTATTTTTCAAGTATCACTACAAAAACTAAATCCTAATGTTTCATTCATACCAATAAATACATGTAATAGAGAACATACACATACACTACATTTGAAAAGGCCCCAGATGGCTATGAGTTAGGTGTAATCAGTAATGCTCTAGCAATTTGGAAATTAGTCTTAAACCTGACTACCGTTCACTGTCACTGAACAAACAGTATCGTCAGAACCTGTTCCAGAAACTTTGGGACCAGTGTCATAGATGAATAGGGACTTTTTTCAGTTAGGTGCCAGACTGCTCAAACATGATCAGGGGACCCATAAACAATAGAAGAAGAACTTAAGGGAAACACTGAAAAGGGGCTTTAAGATAGGCATGCATTTATCTAGATCCATTATATGATGGGAGGCTTTAGCCTTGTACATTTTTTTTACTCTGTCAAAGCAGGGTTTTTTACTTTGTTGAAAAGGAAAATGATGGTCATGGGGTCAGATTTTCCTAATGGCAGGGGCTCAGTTCTAGACCAGAAAAGATTCAAAGATGGCTGATGCTATGCTGTATTTTTAGAAAAATGAAGAGCGGGCTCTTTAAAGCAGTTTTGAAACTGAAAATGTTTCGAGATTGAGAGTGTGATGTACTGATTAAAAACTGTAATGCACTAATAAGGTTGGATTTGAAATTAAACAATAATGAAAATTAATATGGATTTTTCAGTCAGACCCAGTGTCTGTTCTTATGCTGCTGGTCCCAGCAAAATGAAAAGTCCTTTGGATCGGGGGAAAAAAAAAAATTCATAATCTGAAATTGCATATATATATTATATGGCATTATACCAGCAATTACAGGTTAATGTAATCATACACTATGCGTACAGCAAGTTCATGTGTTTAAGATATTGTGCACCATATAAATTTACATTACATGGTGACTAGGAGTATGGTAGGTGATGCCGAATTTAATTGGCTTCATTCTATATGTTGGGAGAGCATCCCCGATCTCAGACAGAGATGTCTATAGTGATAAAAACTAATATTGCAATACAAATACAATGCAATGTAATAATGTGTATGATACATGTATTTATGGTACAGTGATCCTCAGTATTGAGCGCATTGCTGGTAATGAAAAATTTGTCACACGATACTTTTTCCTGATTAGTTTTTTCCTGCTTAGGCAGTTATCATACTACGTCAACAACAGTAAAACTTGAAAATTCCAGTAAATGAAATATTTTAATCTATTGTAGTATAGATATATATATCTATGCATGTGCGCTTGTACCTGTGTGGGTAGGCAATGAGTGTGTGTATGTGTGTGTGTGTGTGTGTGTGTGTGTGTGGTGTGTGTGTATCAGAGCGATTCTTCAGTTTCATGTCTTTAACTTGAGTTTATTGAGATGAGAGAAGATATATGTTAGAATACTAAATACAGCAATCTATGTGTCTGCATTTATGTGTTTGTTTGGCAAGAATTTATACATGCATAAATTTGTAGGTTTCCATGCTTGTGTGTGAGATAAAGTAGAATTTGCAATGAATACATTATTGTCAATATTTGTGAGCATGAGCATATGTGCAAGCACATGAATGAAAAATTTCGGACTTTTGTGTGTGTGTGTCGTCTTAGGCAGCTATTACAGCCATTAGAAATTGAACATAATAGTTAATGACTTAAATGTAACATTGATGTACACAAGATGAGAATATTCTTTTCTCAAAAGGAAAAGGAAAAAATGAAACGTGTATGCCTGTTGCCCAAATGATATTTCCATGTTACTTCACATGAATGTTGAGGTCAAAAAGGATAGTGCACAAGGGTGCCATTGCATGTTTAAATATGCAATATGTACACATGCAAGGTGATTTATGTAGTGATATCTGGTTTGACTCCCTGAGCTTTATCTTGTTTTTCGTTAATTGCCACATGCAATGGTCTAATCCAGTTATAACTTATAAAATATATATATTCTTCTCTCTCTGCACCTACCAAAGCTCTCGTACCCTTCGCTCTTTCACAAAAACTTTTGAAAATCCCTAAGCGTTCTCTGAAATCTGTTGGCGAAAGAGCCTTCAGTTTTAGAGCACCCTTCTATATGGAACTCCCTCCCTGAAGACCTTCGTAATCAGCCTACTCTTTCTTCTTTTAAATCTGAGCTCAAAACTTATCTTTTCAGAAAAACCTATTCTCTTCTGTAGATGACTAGGTCTCTCCTAAATTCCTCCACAAGTAGTCCAGTGAGGCAGTTTATGCATGTAGGTGCGTTTGCCATCGTGTATTTTCTTTTTGCTGTGTGCATGAATATTGTATGAATAAGTGCAAATGGTGGATGTAAGCGCATTGAGTTGTATAACAAGAAATGCGCTATATACATTATAAGTATTATACATTATTATTTATTATTTTAATTGGAAAGGCATGTGTGTGCACATATGGCGAGTGCTTACAAATGTGTGTAGTGGCGCTCTGTGGTGTGTGTGGTGGCTCGTGTGTGTGTGTGTGTGTGTGTGTGTGTGTGTGTGTGTGTGAAGTGGCTGATGGTATGCATTCATATTTTGAAACACCTAGTTTAAAAAAGTCCTAATCAGACCTAGTTTTAAGCCCCCTTTGTAATGCAAAACTTTGTTCACTACGGGGAAACTGAATCCAAAAGCATAACTGTGCAGATAGTTTTGCTCATTACTGTCAACTTTTATTCTTTTTGTCTGTGATGATTTTCAGTGAAGGAACTGAAGTTTTTGTATTATGCACAGAAGTTTAGAATATACACACAAGTTTACAAAACAATCCAGTTCCCAAACAGATTTGTGTATTAAGAGTAAGAACTCAAACCGCATGAACAAGCTGTAAAGTTTTGTTTTTTTTTTGTTTGGTTGTGAACACCCTGTATTCTCTGGTGATGTGGAGCTTACATTGACTTTTGTCCTTTCATGTCTTTCACACATACCCCACCCCCTCTTTTTTTTACTTTTTTTTTTTTTTGTTAAGCCGCAGCAAGTTTAAGTGAGAGAGAGAGAGAGAGGAGGGGGGGGGGGGGAGCACACATACACACACACACAGACATAAACAACAACAACAACAATAACAAACAACATAGGGGAAACATGATAGCCTGGTGGGGCGCAAAGAACTGGTACATTGTGCGACTGAATAATTAAAACAAGCGGCGTCTTCGGAAGTGTAACATATAGATGGAATGTCACCACCAGTAGTGCCCGTGCCGAGCGAAGCCCGAAGGCCATCGCCAGTCCGCCAGTGTTTTGTTTTCACACACCAACACACACACACAGCGGCCTTCACAGTGCGGCTTCCTCTATAGGCTAGCGCATGATGTCACGCGCGCTGTTTTTGCGGTGTTTGATGGGCAACACACACGCAGGACTATTGAAGGGCTTCGGCGTGACGAAAGGGAAACCGTTGCGGGTGCTCCCACGTTTGTCGATGAACGTGGTCAGTCTGGTAGGTATTGGCCTATCGCTTTCCTCGTTCGCGCCACGTCATTGCTGGAAAATTTTTATTGCAGTCCGTTTTTCTTTGCCCCCCCCCCCCCCCCCCCCCCCCCCCCCCCCACCCCCCTTTTGTTTTGTGGTTTATGTTGAAGTGTGTGTGTGCCGCACCAGCGTCAGGTCATGTTATTGAGGTTATGGTTTTTTTTTATTTATGAAGATTTAGTTGGTCGGTTTAATTAACTTTGCTTGAGAAATAACCCCAACCCCCAAAAAAGAAAAAAAAGAAACATATTGGACAGTTACATTTTTAACCATAGTTTCGGTCATATTAAGTTACATGACAGTTAAATTAAACAACAAACTGAAGCTCACTGATAGTGAAGGGTTATAAGATTCCAATCCCCAGTGACAAGAATGAGACGATTAGAGTGGGGTTTAAATCGTGTGACAGGAAAATAACATGAACTCGTGTGTAGCAGTCAGTGCCACGGCTTTGCATGCCAACCTAAATGTTCTGTTAGAACACACCCCCACACACTCCACCAACACCACACACAACACAACACACACACACCTCATTTATAGTGATTGTGTTTTTTTAATTGACTGTGAAAAAAGCATAGTGGACCTGAAAAAACAAAGAAAAGCTCGTAACTTCTTTACAAGCATGATTGTATGCACTCTCTCTCGTCCTCTCTCTCTCTCTCTTCTCTCTCCTCTCTCTCCAACATGCGTACACTCACTCTAACTCTTTGGGGCACCAGCACAAAAGTTTTATTACCAGACCATTGTAAATTACCTTAGTCAGGTGCAGACTCAGTGACTGGGACATTGTGACATGGGTCCTTACTGATAGTATACAGCTGCTTGCTATTGAACGGTGTGCATTTGGGTTTGTATTTGAAGGGACATAAGAAAACAAACCCTTTGGAAGCATCTGATTCATGATGTCATAAACTTTATGATAAAGGAAGGTGGTATCTCTTCAACTCAAGTGAGGTAGAAGAAAAAATCTGTGTGCCACACTGATGACGTCTAGAGTTGTGTCAGCATATGGGGGGGCTGGAATAGCTCGGTTGATAGAGCGCCAGACTTGTAATCCAAGGGCTGCAAGTTTGAATTTCTGCCGGGCCATTTCGGTACAGGGGGATTTTTTCCCTTGTAGTTAACACAGTAGTTCCATTTCCCATACAGTCCTTCGAACGAGACTATAAACCGAGGTTCCGTGTGTGAACGCATGCATAACATCTTGCACACATGTGAAATGCTATCACCAACTTTCAAAAGAGAAGGCCAGTTTGTCCGTTGGTATGGATGACACAATACACGTAGCATGCACCCTCCCCAAGATGGAGTATGGCTGCATTAATGACGGGTTAAAAACGATTATACACACAAAACTCCATTCCCTTTGTGGGTAGATGGGGATTAATACTTGTCTGTCGATATTGGGAGTGTCCGCAGGAGTATCAGCCTGCGCATGGAGAAGAAGTAGTAGTGTCAGCATATGAATCATTTATGTGAACACTTGAATGCTGAACGGAAATGATGCATTCCTTTCTTTTTGTCTGTCTCTCTGAGCACACCTGCATCAGTTATCTGCCTGCTTCCATCCCTCTGTACTCCAAGCTTCCCTGTTTTCTACCTGTAAAGCCTCATGTTCCTACAGAGTTGCCAAATGCTACATCCCAGGGGTGACGTGCTGTGATTTTGTTGACAATGTAATGGTACTACATTTTGTGACAAAAATGCAATGAAAAAAAGCAAAAAGTTCAGAATTAAAAAAGAAAAAACACACTTCACTGACTTCACACTAAACAGCTGGTTAAACAGATCTTTATGCTTTAGACTTTTTCATTTAAAAGAAATGGACAAGTTCAGTGAGGAGAGGTTCGAAAGCAGAGGAAAAATCACTGAAGACAAATGTATTGCTGTCTTTGTCAATTGGTTTCATTGTTAGAATTTAGATTTTCTGTAGGTCGTCAAAAACTACTTGAATAACTAGCAAGATTTTTGTCTTCTTAACCAGCCATCATGTCATGTTCAAAGCAAAGTGAGACTGAAACTGAAAGTGTCATCAAGTCAGACTTGTCATATCACATACAACTGCTATGCTTAAATTTGGAGTGCTACACTTAAAAGTCTCAAAAATGCTATGCTTTGTGCTTTTGAGATCTTAGCAGCTCTGTTCCTTGCTGTATGATATAAAACAAGTGCAGCCTTTCGTATGCCTGTCTTTCCCCTGCTCATTATGTTATGTCCTCATGAGAAAATCTGCTCAGTTTGGGATAGTGCTTGGGGGGATTGGCCCTCACCCAGGACAGATCAAACAAGTGTTTTCGCTATTGTCCTAGGTCACTCATTCTTAATACAACCTAGGCTGTTCACATCAAACTCATGAGTAGGATCTGTTTGCTTGCTTTGTCTGTGCCCCAAATCTTACCTTTTTAGTAGACAACACAAACAGCTGTTCCTTAGTTCTTCAGTTCTGTAACCAAATGCTCATTAGAAACACAGTTCAGTTTATTTGGTCTTGCTATCATTTTCTTTCTTACAATATGATGTTTTATTTCATTTATTTTGAGGCTTATGGTAACCCATTCTTTGCATACTTTGAGATCACTTAATCAATGGATTTCCTCATGTCCATGAACACTTTTTTCCCCACCCTACTCAGTATGTTGCCTTAGCATCTGCTGATCTTTAGGAGATGATATTTGATATTTCTTTCATCCAAATTGTTCTATCACCTTTCAGTCTCTCATCTTGCCCACCATTACTCATCCACGTGGGAACAAGCCTTACCATTATGTGTCTGAAGGGCGTCTGTCAGTGGTTCATCATCATCATGATTCTGAAAGTGGGCAAGATACTTAACCAGGTAGGGTAAGTGTTGAATTGATCAGTTCCAGATTAAGGCAAGGAGAGGTCACATTGAGATTTTCTGATTCCCCACCCCACCCCACCCCCCTATGCAGTGCAAACCCCTCAGTTGAGGCGATAATGGATCAGGCAGACATGGATTGGTTGACTCAACAACATAGCCTTCCTAATGGAAATGGCTATCACATAGGAGGCTTTCCCTGCCAACTACAATGCTTATATGTTGTTGTGGAGGGCTGAGTTGGAGTGAGCCTCCCTGCTCTTTCCACCCGTCCCCACATGCTACTTGTAAGGGCTAGTCACTCATTGCGGTATGTTGTGTACATCCACACCTCAACTTGTCTTGGGAGTGGGTGTGGTCAGTCTCCCATACTTGTGACACTGACACACCCATCGATGACATAACCACCAGTGATGGGCAAGGATACATTGCTGGTCACAGCTCGAATGTACCAGGGCAAATGCCATCACCCCGCCATCACCCCACCATCACCCTCCACACCCACCCTCTGATTTTGCCATCCTCACTTAAGAACAATGTGTTTGATTCTGCTCACAAGTCTAACAAGCACACCCAGTCAGGTGGCTCACCTCTCAGGCATCTCAGGGGGAGGACATTTAAGCAGGATAACAGGATCTCACCAAAGTCTGCCCTTGCCAGCCCCCCTAGCTAGTGCCAGTTTCACCTTCCAGGTCATTTCTGTGTCCTCTTTGAAGATCAGCTATGGACTTATACCCAGGATTCAGAGGCTTTCGTGTTAGCCTTCATTGGTCTCCGGGAGCAACATGCCTTACTTGTGTGTAAGTCCCTCAGCTGTGATATATGACCATGCAATAGGATGCCCATTCACATGGGATAATCTCCTTTAGGACGCCCTCACCACAGCAGTCAGTTCAGCCCCATGGAATCCGCTTCCCTATCACTTGTACCCTTCGACTCTTCCAAACTTTGGGTTATTCTCAGTGGAGATGAATGTCTGTTTTTGCACCTGTCTCAGGCAGCGGGGTTCTACCTGACTCCCCAGAGGTTACAACTGGTAAAGTCTGGCACCCAGCCACAGCATCTTGGATACAGCTTTAATTGATACGATGCCAGGTATTGACCTCTGTATCTTCTGTAGGCCAGGCACTGCAACTTCCCATTGGACTTGTCAGAACATTCCTGTGCAGCCACCTGGGAGACCAAGGCATATTCTAACCCCTCTGGATTATTGCACTTGTGGGAACTCATGCTATGAACTCATACTCATGAACAGGCTTGACCCACACAGGTCCACATTCCCCAAGGGCGGATGAATCATACCAGTGTCTTCTACACTGGCTAAACCACTGTCTTGTTCCACCTTACAAAGTTACAAGGAAGCCATGGTGTCACCATATGGTAGCCATCTCCATTGTTTGATAGCCAGTTAATCTCCATCTGCAGCATTAGTCACTTACAAGATTGGTAAATGAACACTTTTGCAGGTTTCCATACTGGAAGTGTCAACGAGCCATGTGCTCTGTGACTTTGTCACCACAAACTGGTGTGGCTATATAGGCCGTTGAGGATGGCTTGGATTCATTCTTATTCTTCTAGAATGAAACTATTGGTACTGTATCAGGATCATGTTCTGCATGTCCTTAGATACAAGATCTCCTCTCGTTGATCGGTCACAGCAGACAGCAGCAGCTTTTCTGCACGTTTATGCAATGCTGGTGAGGCGTTACACAGGTTTCTGCTGTTTAAACCTAGCCCTGTATCAACAAACCACTCTCCCATGCCCATTCCTAGCCAGCCCCAATCTTTTGGGGGACTCTACCAGCACATCTATGGCTGACACTAGGTGGGATTGTCTTGCAGTTTCTAACTGCATATTTTCCAGTGCTTCTCAAGCCAGTGCTGGGGCTGTCTCATCCATACTGGGCACGATGCAGTACATAGCTCCCATCATCCTTACAGAGAGGAGTCGGAAAGCCGGGAGAAGGTGTTGGTCTTTAGACAGTAACAGACCCAGCAGTTGGACTCGTCCATTTTTCTTGGACCATGGCTCCAATGGGCAATGGACAAAGGGACGGACACCTCAACCCCCAGCCACATCGTTCCAGTCTCTGTCCTCCTAAGCAAGTACCACATGTGAGTGGATATCCTTAACACTGTCATGGAGCCCAAAGAAACAGCCAGCCTCCATGTCTCAGGGAATGGTATCAGTCTAACAATCTGTCCTCTTCATGGAGAAGGCTGCTGTCAAGAAGATTTGCTAGCTTACTTAACAGCTCCACGGTGGCGTTCTACATCCACAGAGGAGGAGAGGGGGATTCTTCCAACTTCTTGCCACGGGTAGAAGCCCTCCTTTGTCAGTGCCACGGCCACAAGATCATTTCCTTAATGTTCTTGCAGACTCCCACAGTAGGTCCAGTATCATCCTCCAAAATGGACACTCAGGAGATAGTCCAACTGGTCACGGGCCCAGGAACCCAAATTTCCCACCAAGTTCGACAAGAGGCTCACAAAGAAACATAGAAGCTTCACAAGTTCAACAGGAAGGCAAGGGGAAACGACCCAAACTCAGTCTGATCACTCCCAAACGGCCTAACCCAGTCGTGTTTCATGGACGTCACTTTCCTTTGGAGTTGATGCCATGACAGGGTCTCCTAATGCAAACCCTATTCATCATTCTCCAAGCCAAACTGCACATCCTTCATTTCCATACTTGGCGAGACCTTTAAAGCGCCCGGGTTACTTCTGGAAGCGGTCCCATCCAAGGCTTTCCTCCCAGCGCCACCACGTTGTCTCTCATATCCACAACAAGAGGTATATTTCAGTAGACCACCATTTCAAGATGGCCTTCCAAGAGCATCCATTCTCAGGTTCAGAGCGAGACTAATGTCCTGAACCCAAGAACTTAAATGAGTTAGAACAATCGCGACCTTTGACGGCATTCAACCTGCCTTCGGCTGTATGTTGTTGTATGGAGGCAGCCTTTATGGTAGTTGAAAATCCATTCAATAACTGTTATCACAGGGACTTCCATATGACTATAGCTGATGGTTCAAAGATATCAATTTCTTTGCCTGAACTCGGTCATATCCACCCCTAATTCTCACCCACGAGAGTTCAGCATGGTACAGTATTTGATACCGCATGATGAAATATGGGGGAAATTTATTTTACTCCCTATTCGGATTCAGCTCGTCAAACTAGTCCCTGCCTTCCTTTCCTGCAAGAGTGTTGATATAGTCTGCATGGGTTTCGCTACAGCCGGCCATCGCTTGGAGAAACGGGAAGCAGTAAAGTTGGCTATAGCGTAGAGGAAACCGAAAGCAACTGTGAATTGTTTTTTGAAACGCAAGATGTTAGGCAGGCATAGATCTGCTTTCAGTGTTAGCCACGGAGAATAGGCCCGAGTTAGCGAAACTCCTTGGCTTGCGCGAGTTTTGCACGGTAAGTATACTTCGCCGACAGGAAGTTTAGTATATTCAGATTCACTGTCATTTAGACATTCACAGCGGGGGGGGGGGGGGGGGGGGGGGGGGGGGCATCACACACACACACTTACACACTCGCGCGCGCGCGCGTGCGCACAGTTGTGTTGCATGCGTGCCGGTAAGTTTAACTTTAAACACTTTAGGAAAAAAAAAAAAAAAAAAAAAAAACCGATTTTAATACATGACGATTTTTCATACCATCAGAAGGCACACATTGACAAAGGGCTTTGTCTGCTTTTCTTTCCGGGTGTTTTCACTGTAATTTAAAGAGATCCACCATGCCAGAAAATCATGACAGCACCAAAAAAGTCTTCCTATTCAATGTTCTGGGCCCGTCTGCCAGATCTTTGTCAAACGGGGTGCCGATCAACCAGCAGAGCAAGCCACTCACCTGGAATGGATCGGGTGGAAATCAAACACTGCCGACCACGTCAAGTCAGTTTGAAAGTTGTAGTTGTATTGATATACTTTATATGCGGGTGACGAGGGAATCAGGTTAATGGGGTGGGGGTGGGGGTGGGGGGGGGGGGGGGGGGGGGTGTAGAAGGAGGGAACAAAGTGGTTGACTTTTTTTTTTTTTTCCAACTCATTTGTATGCGAAGTATGATCTGTTGTGTTTTCTTCTTTGTGAAGCATTGAATGAGGACGGCCGAGTGTGTTACATATGTGAAAGTCGGTTTTCTTATTAGCTGTCCTTCTTCCCTTCGTTCTACCGCTGTTGTGTGTATTTGTGTGTGTGTGTGTGTGTGTGTGTGTGTGTTGTGTGTGTGTGTGTGTGTGTGTTGTGTTGCAGAATCAAATAAAAATTTGTCCCCACCTAATCTACCTTATTTCTTTTTTGGCCCCACCCAAGGGGCCGAAAATATTGCTTTTATCTTTCTGTGGTTGTGCCTCACTTCTACGTTTAGATTATGCTTTTACTTTACTATAAAATCGTAGTTATAACGACGAGCCACCATCAGTTTGCCGATGATTATCTGGTGACCCTGTTCTGTTTTTTGTTGTCTGTAAAATTAAAAGAGCAACAAAAGAGTGATGAAAGTAACGAACATGTGTGCACACGGCACGCACACGCAGGCATGCACCCTACGCACGCGCACGCACACGCACACACACCACACACACACACACACACACCACACACACACACACACACACAAACACACACACACACATATGGGAGCGTGCGCGCACATGTATGCATGTGTAGGGACAAGTATGTTATACCTGTAAGCATCTCGGTTTGCCTGTGTTTTCTGCTCTCCTCATTTTACACACAACACGGGCCTGTGCGCGTGCGCGCCGCGCGCACGCACGTGCACACTCACACACACACACACACACACACACCACACACACACACACACAAACACACACACACACACACCCACACACACAGATTACAGTGCTTATAGAAACATTTTTTCTTTTTGATTATGAAGTTTTATCATTGTTTACCACGTGAAGGCGCCCTTATTTCTATCACACATTGAAGACTGACTCTCTGAATAGTACAAAGGACCACATCAATGCACATCAATGGTGTGTGTGGTGTATATATATAGTATATCTATATATATATATATATATATATTATATATATATATATAATATAGATATCTATATATGAAAACAGACAACACAAACAAACAAAAACAACAACAACAAACTGTCAAATTCGACTGGTACACATTTTCAACTTAAGTATTTGTGGTTTATATCTGATAAAGGATTTGCAGAGGGTGGCAGATCGACTGAAAAAGACTGCCCCAAGTCTTTGGCACTAGAGCTTCCGATAGAGCGCGCAGCGCGCGCGCGCGCAGAGCGCGGCGCACACACACACACACACACACACACCACACCACACACACACACACACAACACACAACACAGGAGAGAGAAACTGAAAGCGACTAACGCCCTTACATTTCATTCGAAGGCTTGTTCAAGATTTCCTATGACCCACCGCCCTCCACTCTCGCTGATCATGACGTTCACCTTTTTCTTACTCGGCCAATACCAGAGAGCGCTCATTGATATTGATGAACAACAGGAGCGACAGGAAAGAGCGCGTATATCGTGAAAGTGAGCCTGTCGTCTTTTGAGTCCTAGGCCTACGACATTCAAGTCAGCCGCTTCCTCAGAGTTCGCGTGTTCACTTGTGATTTGTTGTGGAAAAAGGGATCCGGCAAAATCTATTCAAGGGAATTTGATCTTTGGGGCGGTTGGACATACTGAAGCGTGAAGGTATATGTATGTGTATCTGTGTGCTGGTTATTACAGTCAGAATGTATATTAACTCCTCGGTCTTTGTCGAACGAGCAAGGTTCGGTGGAAGCCAAGTTTTCTGTGAATGATAGTTTTTTGAGATTAGTGGTGTTAATTGAATAAAATGAATGCGATGGATTCACCCACGGGGCCCAGACACCATCCGCAGTACCTCTCTCTCTCTCTCTCTCTCTCTCTCTCTCTCTCTCTCTTGTCTCTCTCTCTCTCTCTCTCTCTCTCTCTCAACTCTCTCAGACTCTCTCTCTCGCTCTCTCTCTCTCTCACAACAGTTCTTAGGTTTATTTTTGTATAGACACTTTGCGTTTATGTTATAAAGGCTAACTAACTGATGTTTAATCATGCGTTAAAACCGTGTTGTGAAAGGCCTATCCCACCATGAATGTCTGGTGTATTTATTTATTTTTATTTATTTTATTTTATAAGAAATATATGATGAAGCATAGGAAAGCTCATGTGTAAATATTCTGTAAAGGAATTTTCATTTTAGACTGGTGTTTCAGTCAGTTTGTTGGTGAAAACTCAGGAAATGTTCTCTTCTGTACGTCTTCGCTGTTGTAGCCCGACAGGACAGATCACCTTCGCTAGCTTTTTTTTTCTTCTTTCTTTTCTTACCATGGACAAGTGATCGATGAAGTTCATCATCCGATGGGACGAGCTGTCTTCATTCTTCTTTTCATTTATTCCAGAGGTCAAGCCTCATAGGGTGTCACCAAACGGGTTCCACCTTTCTCCCTAAGTTATCTCGGACAACAGTCAGGGGACGGTTCAATTATTGGATGAAGAGAGCGCTGTGAGGGGTCCCCTGGAAAAGCAGCATTAATGCACGAGGAGAAGGCAGGACGTCCACGGATACGCTCTGGTTGAGACAATGCACACGCGTAGCGATCGATTGTCTTGAATTCCCTTGGCATGTTTGTCAGGTGGTGGTCGGAACTAGTCAGGGCACAGCTTCTTAGGAAATGAGGGCAGTGCCGCGAAACCCAACCAAAATGACTGTTGGTTTATTGCATTGTTATTGTTTCGTCAGAAAGAAAATCGCCCTTCTTCGCTCCTCCCTACCTCCTTTCCTTGTTCATAGTTTTATTGATTTGAATCGCTTATGGTGGGAACTGATGTGTCTGGATGAAGCAAATCACGTTTTGAAACACACTCTGGTTCGTCACCCAGTGTGACAAAAACAAACAAAACGGGGAAAATTATAATAATATCAGTGTTCAAATGGCCGTCTTCATGCAGTGCTGTCACTCAGTCAGTCATGTGTAGGCTCTTTGTCACAACATCGGAAGCTTCTCGGTGACATACTGTACGTAAACATGGCAAACATGTGTCAAACGGTTGAATATGAAGACTGAAGAGAAACGAACAGAACTCGGACACTCGCGGGGGAACCATCAGTATGCTCCAAAATTTAACGGGTTCCACCTCTTCTTTTAAGTTTTGCTGAAATCGGCAGCGAAATCTTGCAGAAGGGATCTTGGGGGATGATCCCTTTATCTGTTCACTCAAAATGTAATACGCTTGACCCTTAGTTCATTCTCCATCTTTCCACCAAAATTTGTCTAAAAAAAGCAAAAAAACCAAAAAAAAAGCTTCGGTAGCTTTTGCGTGATCTTGTTAACAGACAACGGGGCCAAACGTATGTTATGTCAAAGCATTAGCTCTTGGCGGACTTACAACCCAATCCGATTCACCTCGCTATCAGGAGGAGGAACGAAACTGCGTCAAACGACAGGGGGAAATGTAGGCCTTTTGTCTGATGATAATGACGTGATACTGGATAGTGTGACGATATAACATGAAGTTCATCAAGCAACTGTTATGTAAGAACGCATCAAGTCTGTCTCAGTAGTCTTGAAATTCTGTCATATTCAGTAGACTGACAAAAACCGCGGAAGACTGGCCGTGTTATCAGCATGCAACAAACATTTAAAACTGAGAGAAAAAGAAACGTTCGATGAGAAGACCACGGTGAGCCGTTTTGTGGGGGAAAAACAACAAAAATGAGTAAGTTGGTTTGTGATAATATTATTAGTTATGAGTACATAATAAATAAACCGTTTTTTGTGAAAACTCTATAAACTGTATGTTTAGCAAAGCCTGCAAAGCTGATCCAGAGAGGACAATAAACAAAAAAAGTCTATCTTTTACGTCATTTACGATTCAGAAAACAATGATGTTGCCAACTGAAAGTGACTATTCATGGCAGTTTCAGCAGTATCATCCACAAAAATGCGCGCAAGATTTTTGGTTTTGGGAGCGGAAAAAAAAAAAAAAAAAAAAAAAAAAAAAAACAAAAAAAAAAAAAAATAAGCGAAGTTCTCTGTGTTGCCGGGGTTTTCTTCCGTAACGGCACAAAGAGTCTTTCTCCGATAACTGGCTTGGGGGTTTACTCGTTTTCCCCTTTTCCCAGCAACAGTTGTGATTACACGGGAGCATTCTGAAGGATTCGTGAACTGATCGTCTGTTGTCAGGGTCCTTGTTATAGGACTGAAACCATCCCACTGAAATTCGACTGGGGGTGAAGGCTGTCCAAGTTGTGTGCGCCCCTGTCAGCACGGATCACCGTGTATCAGCGGAGTCGTGTTCATCTGTATGAAATTGACAGTGTGTCTGATATGCCGGGATCTGTCTGTGTCTCTCCCGATTGTCTGGGTGATGATAGAAATAGCGCACACTTCCAGGTATTATCATGATGAAACAAGAAAGGGAAGTCCAGGAGAGCGCAGACCATTTACCAAGTGCGAACGATCCTCCGGAAAAAAGCGCCTGTTTACATCATTAGGATTTTTATTCAAAATTAACCCACTTCATTGCGTTATAGTGGTATCCATGTGATGTCAACTTGAATGTGGTAGTCACATATTTGAAAAAAAAAAAAAAAACAAAAAAAAAAAAAAAAGACATGAACCATTTATATCATTGGTTATGTTTATGTCTTAAGACAGATGGTTGTTTCATGAAGAGAAAGTTAAGATAAGGATATTGATGATTGATGATGATAATAATAACAACAATAAAAATATTCATGATAAAGAACTATTCGAAAAAAAACGTTCATGATCCGGACCCCGTCTTGCACCATGAGCATTTTCTCTTCTTTTTCTTCCTTCTTCAAATGAAAATTAGTTACAATAGACTCAGTACTGTTTGCCTAATTCAGCAAAGACGGAGAGCGAAACTATAACCTTCGTGGTAGCGATAATAAAGTGCCATACCGACGTCGAAAGTTGTGGTAATTTGTGTCTGTGTGTGTGTGGATGCTGTGTGTGTGCGCGCTGCGCGCGGCGGCGCGTGTGTTGTTGGTTGTTGGGTTCTAGTGGAATAGATTAAAACTTTCTTGGTTGATGATGCACCAGTCACAGACGCTGACCGGCAGTCGACTGCGTTTGGAAATCTCCTGATGGACTGGAAAATGACAAAAGAAAGGGAAAAAAAAAAGAAAGAAAAGGTACCTGGAAAGCAGTCGGGCCCAGCCCCCATTTCAAGCCCCTCTACTATTCCAGTAGAATTTTCCGGTATGTCGGAAGTGGCCGGGAGCAGCGAGGGTGTGCAGCCTTTCTAACCCTCTGTGGCTGAGGCATGTGCCTGGTGGTGTAACGCCGATACTGTCCACCCCTCACCAAAGTCTTATGATTTGTTAACCTCCCTCCCGTTAGTCCACACGGAGTATGGAATCGCCTATCCCTCTGGTCGTTAGGAGTTGTCTGGAGTGTGCTTGGTCCGAAGAACGAGGACGTGCTCTGCTTTCGGTCGGTGCAAGTTGTATGGCAGGTCTCCCCCTTTTCCTCCAACACCGACTACCATGTTTTAAAACTGAGCCTAGCAGCAGTCGAGAAGGTCGGAAGGAAGGGCGCCTGGTGTTCTCGGCTTTCGCGGCTCTCTTGTTAGCTGATTGCAGACGATACGCCTAGCGCAGAAGGAAGTGCTGACCGA
The DNA here is from genome assembly GCA_016801955.1 of Conus betulinus. NCBI lineage: Eukaryota > Metazoa > Mollusca > Gastropoda > Neogastropoda > Conidae > Conus > Conus betulinus. Next base: position 7,168 of record JADBJO010020861.1, on the reverse strand, counting down.
AAAACGGCCACTGTCAGCTATGGACAACCTCTGGTCGACATCCGGCTATTATCGCCGCCAGCTGGCTGTTCTGAGACTACATCACGCACAGGAAACACACATTTGTCATTGAGGGGAAAAAAAAAGAAAGAAAAAAAAAAAGGGAACAGTCTGGTGGCCTGAGGTGTGACATGTGTAGGAAGGTTTTTAATGTGAAGTTTTCGTTCTTCGATGAAATCAAATCCGCCACAAAAATAAGTTTCACAACATCTGGCGAAAGCGTGTTGGTAATCAGAGTTTTACTTGTATGGCGGCGATCGTTGGCTCGTATTTCCTGGTTCACGGATGTGATGTGCACCTTCACCCCAGCGTGTCCGCTGGCCCAGTTGCCAATGCACATGTGTAGTAGAGGCAGTGTAACGGTGGCAGAAAACATCTGTCTGAATTGGACGAACTGTTCGGTGTAGCCAAAAAGGGTCAAAATGCGGCCCCTAGCAGTTCTACAACCGGCATCTCCGTCTGCAGAAGATTGTGATTATAGGAGCAGAGGTAGTATTTGAATTCGTGTATCGAGTTCATTTTCGAACTAACGGTGGAAAGAAGGATTGAAACCCCATCGTCTGAAGGTTGCAGGAAGCAAAGCAGACCTTATCCTGTTGTTTTTTTTTTGTTTGGTGGTGGTGTGTGTGTGCCGGGGGCGAGCAGATTAGCTGAAGCAAGGGATGTTGTGGCAGCAAGCCGGCGGCGTGGTGGTGAGAGTGGGGAAAAAGGACAGCGGTGAAGTGGTGCGCGTGTCGTTGTGGTGGTGTTGGTGGCGGGAGAGCGGTAGGAAAGACTGGAAGTCCGGGAGCGTTAAGTTGTGGTGACTAAGGCAAAAGTTAGGAGAATGGAAGTGTTAGGGCTTCTAAGGAGGAGGGTCTCCTCAACGACGTGGCTCCCTGACGGTTTGAACAGTTAGCTGTCCTAAGCAGAAGGTTTACTAGTCACATTTGAATTCTGTGCTTATCTCTCAGTCTGATTGTTGTCTGTCCCATTCCAGTGTCGCGGACCCCCTCCCCCCCTCAACCATCCCCTTTGGGCTACCCTTCTATCTGCGATCGTCCTGTCCCTGTCTGTCCTCTCTCTCTCTCTATCTCTCTCCTCCTCTCTCGTGTCATCCTCCCGTTTTGGTGGGTGTGTATGCTCTAGATGATTGGGAAAGGGCTCCCTTGACATTTCATTTGGTTAGTCTGGAGTTAAGATTTTTGTGGCCCGTGTATGTATTTTTTGTTTAAATGGTCGTCGAAACTGTGGACCGAGGGTGACTGCATGGACGAATTAATTCATGAGTAGCGGTTAAGAGCGGAGGGAAGAAGAACGCGGTGGATTGGGGGGAGTACGCCTTGTTCTTATTAGAGAGCCAAGCATGACCAAGATGTTGACAATTTAGCGAAAGGAAAACTGAGAGCTTGCAAAGGATGCTACGTTTAACATTACGATTGACAATAAGTATTATAAAAAAATCTCGTTTGTGGGGCTCCCTGCTGCTGCGAACACTCATTCATGCCCTATAGTTGTCATTGTGGGGCGGGGCCCAAGAAAGATAAGCCGTTGCCGCGTTCCACCGATTGTCCAGTGACACACTTTCGATCAACATAGAGGCACGTTCAATTTGTCTTTTAACCTGACGCAGGTGTAGGTACTTGATGGTATTCTAGGAAAGCGGAGCACAAATGGGGACTTGCTTTGTTAATTATACGTCACGAATGTTCGTGATAATCCCAGAGAATTTAACCCTTTGTAGTATGTGAAAATTAAAGAAACTAGGAGGTTTGCTCTCTCTCTCTCTCTCTCTTCCTATCCTCTATCTCTCTCTCTCTCTATCCCTCTCTGGAGGACAGGAAGGAAGGAAGGAATACGCACTTTTCTACGCTCAATAAGTTAATTACTTTTGAACATGTCAAAAACATAGGCCAAAAACAAATGATAAGTAAAATTAATAATACAGCATATTAATGTTTAATGGATCTGGTGATGGTATGTATATGATCTTAGTAAGGTACATATAAGTTCTCTCAACTTCTCTGCCAACGTTCTTACATGTGTACAGTTCACTACTGGTACAGTTTTCAGCTAGGCTGAATTTAAGTAACTTCAGTTGAGTTTGTGCAAAGTTCTCTCTTCTTAAATCAGTCTGGACCGTGGTGTTTGTAATCAGCACGCTTTGAATCGAAGATAATGGCACTCTCTCACTTTCTGGGAGGGGGAGAGAGACCCCACCCCCCCCCCCCCCCCCCCCCCCACAAGAAAGGTGATCCTTTTTCTTCTCCCCCCCCCCCCCCCCCAACCCTTCCCCTCCCCAAAAGAATGGTGTCTTTTTCTTCTTCCCACCAGCCCTTTTGCTTCCGTTTCATTTCGCCGCCTTAGTAGTTTAGTAGTTTGGTGTGAATGATGGTGCCTTTTCGGTGCAACAAAAGCGAAAAGTTCGATAAGCGTAGCAGAAGTAATCAGGAATATACGTCCGTGTGTCGCGACTGACGACAAGTTATCAGCTCTTGGTGTATGTGCCCTGCACTTGAGGCCGGGGCCGGTTTGCAGCGCTGCGCTCGTGTTATCGTCCAGCACGCGAGAGGGCCAGAGAGAGGGGAGGGAGCGAGTTGGGGGGGGGGGGGGGGGGGGGGGGGGGGGAGCAGCAGCGCAGGTGGGATCGGCAAAGCGGCACGGTTGGGGGCAGGTTCAAGGCTACTGTGCATTGAACGACGGCATGTTAACGGTGTGTGGGAAAACTGGAAGATTTACTGAAACAGTAAACAAGTAAGGTAACTCTGTCAACAACGAACTGTGTGATGTTGTCTTTTGGGAAACCAGGGTGTGTGTCGTCCGTCGGCAGTAAACAGTGTTCCGGATACATCGACGTTCCGGGTGCAAAGTCTCTCTCTCTCTCTCTCTCTCTCTCTCTCTCTGACAGAACTTGTAAGGGATTAATGAAACATACACAAAAAACAAACCACTCAAGCTTTTCTTTCTGTCTGTTCCTTTTTTAGAAAATGAAAAATATGAAAAACAGGGTTTTTTTGTTTGTTGTTTGGATAGAGGTGGGGGTGGGGGGGTAGGGGGTGATAACAGAAGATTGGATGGGAAAACCTGAATTCATGCAAGAATTAAAATGAGTCAAACCATGTACGATAGAATGTACACTAGTCAGCAGACAAGATGTATCCACTGGAGAGATTATGGTGCTCCCCAGTAGGTTTTAAATGAGCCCCACATCAAAAGGTGGATGTGCCAAAGTTGAATGTTTTTAAGTTTCGCTTTCCCATTCCCAATAGGTTTAAATGAGCCCACATAAAAATGTGGATGTGCCAAAGTTGAATGTTTTTTAAGTTTCACTTTCCCATTCCCAGTAGGTTTAAATGAACCCCACATTAAAATGTGGGTGTGCCAAAGTTGAATGGATTTTAAGTTTCACTTTCCCATCACCCCTGTCCCACTCTGCCCCATGTTATTTTATTGTAAAGGAAAAAGATCTTATGTAAAACAATTTTCAAGATGTGAAAGAGTAGTTCACCTTCACTTGCTTTCTTCCATTACTTATAAGTCTTTGGTCTACCTGTAGATGGATCACACAGGTGTTTTTGTATACTAAAGAAAGGTCTGTTTCCTCACAGTGTTTAACCATATTTTGTATGTTAACATATTTTTTTTTTTCAAAATGTCTTCAACCTGTCATGAGGTCAAAGATTTGCTATGTTAAGAGGAAGCTATCATTTTTTTTTTTTTTCTCATTTTCAAACGCCACTGTTAGCTGCAACTATGGCACATTGCGATAGTGCAGTTTCTTCGATAATGAAGGGACCCCAGTATGTTAGAACTACTCACATGTGTTTGTCATGGATGGATAGTGCCATTGTTGGACCTTGAAATAGGACTTACCTTGAGTTGAAGGAAAGTAGACACAACAAGGGATTTCTTCAGTGGAACCTGTCACTAATTTTCTGTGTGTGTCTGTGTCTCTCTCTCTCTCTCTCTCTCTCTCTCTCTGTCTGTATATATATATATATATATCTATATATATATATAGATATATGCATATGTGTGTTTAGGAATGGGGAAGGGGTGTAACAGATCTTTGTTGTTTCCTTTCTTTCTTTGATCCAAAGGTTGTTTACAAACCCTGCTTCACCATCCAGCCACAACTTTTAGTTGTTCAGCAACAATGTGTGGTATATGCTATAAGCATTAAGTTAAAAACTGGTAACAGATAAACAAAAAAAAAAAACCCAAACAACAGTCCAGTATTTGACAATTTTGTGCAATTGCTGTAGTGTGTATGTGTGTTGGGCGCATTAAGGGTGTGTGGTGTGTATGTGTGTGTGTATGCATGCGCACCCTGCATAGAATGCAGACACTGGGGGCAAAGAGCAATGACAGCAAGTGGTGAGTGTCTGGAAAACATATTTTACAGGCAGTCCTGGCATTTTTGTTCGGGGCAGTAGGCTAGTACTGCTGGAAGGAGGTAAGACAGGGGTAAATATGGAATTGGGGAACTGTTACAGGGTCTGGGATGGGAGCGCGGATTAGGGAGATTAGGTTTGTTGGTAGAGTGCAGGGAGGGGAAAATTGGGGAAGGGGGCTGGGCGTGGTGTGCGGGTTTGGCAAAATGGGCCATTGGGGCTGGGGTGGTTGGGGAGACGTAGGCCAGTGCTTGTTGCAGACAGCTTATAGGGGGTAGGGACTTTGGATTTTCTCTATTTGCGGCGTGATTGATGTCGAGTGATAAACTGCCTTTGTAAGTCAAGTCAAGAAAAACTGGGGAATATACTGGAAAAAAGAAGAGCGTAGGTCTCTTTTCTGTCTCACTCTCTCTCAAACGATCTCTGTCCTCTGTGTGTTCTGTCTGTCTGTCTCTCATATTTTTTTTTTCTGTCTGTCGTACTAGTCGTTATTTTCTATTTCTGTCTGCTCTGTCCCACTCTGTCCGTCCGTCTGTCTGTGTCGGTCAGTCAGTCTATTTTGTCTATTGGTTTCACTGTCCTCACTCTCTCTGTCTCACTGGTGTGTGTGTAGTGCCTGTCTGTAGTGTCTGTCTGTCGTGTGTCTCTATCTCTCTCTCTCTCTCTCACCACACACAGCACACACACAACACACACACACCACCACAACACACACACACACACAGGGTACCACACGGAGGATACCAAAGAGAGATGTGCAATTACACTTTAAAGGCGCGTATACAAAACACAGACAGGAGGTGCACAAAATGAGCATGTGCACCACAAATACACATACTCACAGATACATGGTGAGTGAGGCATACACATGCATGTGTGCACATAAACACACAGAAATAGAGAAATACTGCATTTTTGTGCAGGGTCAGTATCCACTTGAGTGTGTGTATATTTGTCACAGTGTGCATGTGAGTGTGTGTTCGTTTGCGTATGTGGTGTGTACATGTGTGTACACATAGGCAGATGTGTTGTGAGTGTTCTGTGTATCAAACTATGGTTAGAGAGGGTGGAACATGGCAGAAATGAAATCTGTCTCAAGTGGTTATACCACTAAACAAGTCATTTAATCACTAGTTGAAAATGTATGGTTGCACAATGTTGTGTCTGGTTTCTTTGCTTTTGGTCCTTTGATTTCATTGATAGGTTTTCTTGTCTCTATGTCATAGCTTTGGTGCACCACCCAAACACTCATCTACCAAGATTCACAGCACAGAGTACAAGCACTGTGTGTGCTTGCGAACACACATACCACGCAAACACATGCAAACTCATACAAACTCCTGCACTCAAACATGATTGCGCGCATGCGCGCGCGCGGTGTGCGAGTTGCTGACTGCACATGCACACACCACACACCACACACACACACAGCACACACACACACACCACACACACACACACACACGTACGCACACTACTCTCTCTATCGCCTCGCTCTCTCTCCTCTCTCCCCCCCCCCTCCTCACCCTCTCCCTCTCCCCCAACTCACTATTTCCCCATTTCACCCCATTTTGCTGGATCTCTATAAGTCTAATCTGTCCCCTGGTGCACAAGGATGTGAATTTCGGCTCTGTTTTTGTCTGTCTGTCTGGTCCTGTCTGTGGTGTCCTCCGTTATACCCCCCCCCCCCCCCCACCTCTCTCTCTCTTCTTTCACACACACACACACACAACACACACACACACACACACACACACACCACACACACACAGAGTTCATTTATATTGGACTCTAAAACTGTTTTTTATTTACTAGCAGGGTTTTTTTGGCAGGTCATGCTTACAGTGCATTCCCATGTGCACTGAAACATGCGCGCGGGCGCCATTGCACACACACACACACAACCACACACCACACACACACACACACACACACACCACCATACACACACACACACCACACACACACACCCACACACACAACCACACACACACACAAACACACACACACACACACACAAACACACACACTCATGCATGCATGCAATTCCAAAGGGGTGTTATGGATTGTTGTTTGTCTTCCTTAAATATTACCCTACTTAGCAAGGAGGTATTTGGCAGGGTGACTTTAAAGCATGTAAGCTGATAGAAAGTGGTGTTCCGGGCCCTGAAACAAGCACAGCACTGAAATATTCACAATTTTTTCGACCCTTTAGGCACTGACCCACAGTGTTCTACAACTGATCTTGGCACAAACTACACAGTTTCAGCTGTTGGGAGACAAAAGCTGTTATCTTGGCACGGCCAATACACCCAGGGTCCTGAGCATTTTCTATGCTGCTTTGGCTCTGAAAACGGCCAGATTGCTGAAGCTTGGTGATTGCTTTGTGGACTGGTGGGCAAGTTGACGACAATGAATTTGTTTGGATCTGGTTATGTGTATTTCCCATGGTGGTAAATCGTGTGTAAGGTCTGGAGGTTTGAGGAGTACGTGTGGTCAAGTTATCATTGATGAATCTGTGATTGGTGTGTGGTCTGGGGGGACTAAGGTCAGACGGTTTTGTTGAATTCTGGTATTGATATGTAATTCGTGCTTCCGTACTATGGGTTCTCTGTTTTTATTTGTTTTATAATCCTCTCCTCTCTCTGCTCTCTCTCTCTCTCCTCCCCCCCACACCCCCCCCCCCCACCCCCCCCTCCCTCTTTGAGACACATACAGATATTCCAACGCGCACACACACACGCACATGGACATCC
>JADBJO010020860.1:22500-30579 GCA_016801955.1 Conus betulinus | reverse complement strand
ACATTGTAACAATCATACGAAGTGCAGGGGTTGTGTGGTATAGGCCCCTCACAGGAACCCCAAATTCCGTAACCTGCAGGGTTCCCTCCTCCACAAGCACTGTTCGATCCTCTATATATCTTGCAAATGTGTTTGCTATCAGCCGCTGACCAGAAGGACCCGATACACACTCAGTCTGAGAGGGCGAAAACTGCTAAGACTGATATAGAGGAACGTGAGCATCATCACGGTGCCAGAAGGAATAGTGATGCTCATATCTGCGTCGCACAGTTCATTGATTTGGAAACCAAGATCTGGCACCCAGATTAGGCACACTTGCACATCTGATACAGACATGTCTTTGAGTGAGCAGAATAAGAAAACAAAACACTAAATAATTAGGGAACTAACTAACGAACGAAGGAAGAACGAATTGACTGACTGACTGACTTACGAACTAACTAGGGAAATAACTACCCAGCTAACTAGCCGACTAAGTAGTCGACTGACTAACTAACCAACTAATTAACTAACTAACTCGCTGCTGCCTAGCTCGGTGACAAACTACTAAACTAAAACAAATAATATAACTATATATTTAGGGACTGGCGACACAGAAGGATATGACAAATTCTTTCCTCTTAGTCAGCCTTCGAAATCATTTTGAAAAAGAACAAGACTGTTGACATAAGAAATGCATGATTCCAGTGTATACTTAAATACAAATAGATACGTGAAGATTCTATTTAGGACTGCTAGCCCCGTTGCTAATGTTGGGACACACTGTACTCTTTCCATCATCTAATGCCTGTTCTAAAGCAATTATCCTCATGCCAAAATTCACAAAGAGGGAGCGTTTCGAGAGGGAGGAGAGGAAGGAGTGAGACAGTTGGAAATAAGTCACACAAATTTATTTTCCATCTTGCTGAAGAGAGTCCAGCGCAGACACTCATAATAAAGTGTCGAAATTATTCCCCATCAAGTGAGAAAGGGCACGTGCCCAAAGCGTCCACAGTGCCCAAATCAGGACTGACCTCCCTCTCTGTTCGAAAATCACTCCCTTCGAAATGGTTTATGTGTCCCAAACGACAAAGCATATCAGTCTAAGCATTTCACACGTCTGAATTTGAGGGAGGAGTGATTCTGGCCCTGAGCCAGAACTACTCCGAAATCATTTCCAAGGTGAGCGATTTAGGACATGGACCTGAGGCACCAATGAGGTGAATGTACACCAGTTCCCAAACTTACCAGTCTTATGTGACGGTGTGGTGGAAATAGGCCCATGCTGATATCACTCAGTGAAAAATATTCATCAACCATGTCTCAAATCACTCACATGGGGTGAGTACGAAACAGAGTAGGCAGTAGTTTTGGCTAAGGTCCAGAATCACTCTTCTCTCAAATATGGGTTCATCAGTCTATGTCTCATGAAACAGCTCGCGATTTCTGGTAAGAAGAGGACCAGAACCTTGAAGACAATGACAGAGGCAGCTGAGAAGAATTCCAGCTGGCTCTGGTCGAGGAGGAAAAAAGGCGAAATTCATAAGGCTTGAATTTTCCCAGCATACAGCAGGTGTCCGATAGCACTTTGCACGTCTTGAGTCACCCACCCATCCAGAAGCCTGGGTTCGATTCCAGGCAGCGCCACGAAAACAAGTCTGACAGCAGAAGGACATCTAGAAGTCATGATCTGGATATGGCCGGCCCTTTTTAAGGTGTAAGGAGTCCAGGCTGAAATACTTCACAGAGGTGTATGTCTTCTCCGAAGTCCCTCTGCTGTCAAACTCTACCAAGAGTTTCTTCCTACAACTAGGTAAAAGGTATTGTGCTCAAGGATTAGCTTAGACATTCAACTAACAAACATTGGAACGCATAATAGACTACAATGCATTCAAATAAGATTTCCAAAGTAGTTTCGGGTGTTTTACGTATTCTAATTCAAGGCCTATTCCTCAGTTAATGATGAATATTGGGATTTCGTAACCGTTTCCTCCCTATGACACAACAATATGTAATATCACTTTCTTTTCTTTCTTTTTTTTTTTTTTTTTTTTTTTTTTTTTCTATTTTGAAGAGACGCATCCGATGCAGCAAGTTCTAGGCGATTCAAATGGACTGCAGCAGGGTTACCGAAGTGGAATGTGAGGGAATTCAACAAAGGTCAGTTGTAAATACACGCACAGAGAAGGCACAGCCAATTCTCACTCTGACATGAGATGATTTTCGTGCTTGTACAACAGATCTGGAATCAATACAGAATAGAATTTGAAAGTTAGACAAGGGAAAGTCAAATAGATAGTTCAAACTCATGAAGAAAAAAGGTGTTTCAGTTGGAAACATCCAGGTATTCCCACTAATGTGATAACGTCTATCCACCTAAGTTTCGTGAAACAAAACCATGTTGCAAACAAATACTGGAACACAAAGTCACCTATTTATAGAATGAAAAGAAATTGGATGGTTTCGACAAGTTTTGGTGCATGCAAATATGATAAATCCATTGCCTTTCTTTTACTTCGTAAACTTTATTTTAAGATCGGCAACGCTGATTTTCCCCCATTTGAAGTTATAGACCTACCAAATGATAACCGACAATCTGTTAAATGAAATCTTAAACGAGTCAGTGACAGGTAGATCAATGAAAAACAAGAAACGGATAATTCTACGCTTCCCATGTCTTCTACAGTCTAAAGCCCATAACTCCTAGACACTGCTGCTGAAGACACAAATTCGCTTTGTACAAAACGCAGGCATAGGGCATACAAAAAACACTTAGAAACTTCCGCAAAAAAAGGATGGTTCAAGCTTGCTAATATACCCGACGCCTTCTACATTCACGCACCAACAAGAGAAAGGAACAAACACAAGAAAGGATATGTTTAAGATTGGCAAAAAGGTTTTGAATTAGAACATGGTCGACCAGGAACACACAGTAGAACAGAAGCAAATGCAGATGGCCTCGGTTTGACTGGTATGACAGGACTCATCAAATGTTGCAGGGAGAAGCAAACGGCAAACACAAACAAGAAAGATGACTGTTTGCTCCCAAGGTGAGTTTGTTATACACCCATAACTTTAAAGGAATGCCGATATTGCGCAGATTCACTAAGCACAAGGCAAAAACGGGGGCACACGAAGCAAACGAGAAAACATCCGCAAAACAGGAATTTTTAAGCTTGTCCATATACCCCCACGTAACATACACATACAGCATTAACTGAAAGAAAAAAAAAAAAATACACACATATACGTGAGCATTTATTTAAGACTTGTGTATCTTGTTGATCTTGTTAGAAACTTTCTCAAAAAAGGACAGTCCAAACGTTGTCAAAACAGTTCAAACTGCTGAACGGAACATATACATGTAACCTCTGTATGGTTGAAATAATGCAGGAACATGAAAAGGTGTGTTTTTTTTCTATTTACCTTTTGGGATGTGGAGAGGGACTGATTTGTTTAAAATGTTCCTTCTAAACATAAGCAGCAGTGTCTTCGACTTGAGAATGACTGGTATGATCGATAGGGTCGTCTCCAAACAATTCACAGAGAGCTTGTAAGAATAAGGTAGATCGTTTATATCTTTTGCGAAAAATAAAATAGGTCCAAGGACAATGTCTAGTCCAAGGACAAAGAAGCCTAGAGGACTGGCACCTGTTATTTATGAATGAATGGTTTTTTTTTTTCTGACGAAATGTTTATAAACCATAATGATCCCCTTTTTCACCAGTGCGTTAATGGCAAGTTGTTTTTTCCATATATGTGTATTTTTCAAAAACAATGACATAACCGGTATTAAATAGAATTACACTGTGCAAAATATAGCAGTCATGTGTTCAAGTGCAATACTAAATGGAATTCTTAGAAGTCACTATTCTTTGGCGTTGATTAAATGTTTCATCTCAATATTACGTTATTGCAATTGTGCATTGTAAAAGTGACGATGCTATCATGAGTACTGATCATTATATTTCATTAGTTTATATTTCGAGATTGGTTCAGCCAAACTTAAATGAGATCTACTAAACGGATCGTAAAGAAATTTCGTAGGAAACTTCAGTGCAGCACGGGGTCGAATGGCTGAAGTATATATTTTGGTTTATACGACAGTGGTATGAAACTAGAAAGTTCGAAAAGGATCTGTTGTGTAGATAAGGGCAGATCTCGGGTACACTCAGCATAGTCACGCAAAATCCACAGGATCGATTTAAGGAAATCTGACGAAGACTTGGAATGAAGGCCAAGGACGGAACTTTTATGATGAATTCTGTGCAGATCAGACCTGCAGATGCGGGGATGAATCTGATGTCCGTTTGGCAAGAGTCTGCCCAGAAACACGAAATCGATTGTAACGAAACTCAGTGAAAAGATTGAAAGTATCACAGGGACGAATAGGTCTGCGATGCGATGACCGACACAATGGTATATAGTGGATCCTTTCAACAGAACGAGAGATTTTAAACAACTTGGCGAAAAAGTGGAGGGGACAAACCCAGTAACTCTCACCAGTTCGTTCCCTTGAGAATCGGAAACAAATTTAACGATGACATTTTCAACTAATCCTGAATATGTATAATGCATTTCTATGAGATTTTCTGACTAACAAAACACAAATTTATGTCACACAAGACGACCCTTATTGCGTCAGAACTGAATTATAAACTGAGAAACATATTTTTCTTTGTTTACTGTTCGTCTTCTACGTGACAAACTCAAACGTCGGCACTTTAGACCTCAGTGACCATCATTTCATTTGTGTGCGTGTGCGTGCGTGCGTGCGTGTGTGTGTGTGTGTGTGTGTGTGTGTGTGTGTGTGTGTGTGTGTGTGTGTGTGTGTGTGTGTGTGTGTGAGCACGCATCGCTCTTTTGTTTGTTTTTTAACGTCTGAAAACTTTATGCACTGATTTAAGAGCAAACTGTTTAAAATTCAGTTCATACAAAATGATTTTTAATGCTTGCCTCTCATACACAATTTCATACTGATATTTCCTTGTGAAGTATTCAATTTAAAATTTTGTCATCGTATTCTTTTTCACCCACTGTGCATGTGTATTTGCAGATTCAGAGCAATTTTTGCATATTAGTCTCCCAATGATGGTCTGCTTAGGATCACTGACATCATAAAGTTCAGCTATAAAGCAATGAAGATCAATTCTTCATGAAGACATTAAAAATTCTTCATTGAGTGTTTTAATTTAATGAAAAATATTACGTCAAAATCAAACAACAAATCTCTGGTTGTTACTAATTCCGTATGTCTTTTAAATGATGCATTACATGTGTGTTCATTGTATTATTGAACTTAGGTTAATCATTAAACTTTAAGAATTGGTAGTGAACATTGCGTGTATCTATCTTTATCTTAACTTTTCTCCTGTGCGTGAGTCAATGTTCAATGTCACCTAACACTTAACAGTTCTCTTGTTCACCAAACTGAGTCACCCGAGCTTTGATCCAGACATGGGTCACGTGACCACTCACAGACACTTAATCTTCTTAACCTTTAACCCTTTAACTGGGCGTCAGTATCTCATGTTGCTGACCTTCGATTCAGTTGAAGATACCAGTGAGCTGTTCTGGGATACCCATTTACAGCACTTTGGGTCACTTAAACCTATTTTGAACTACCATGACACATTCTGTGTCACATCATGTTTAACCTACGTCTCAGTGTCTGTGACCAGTCCCTTGTCATTTAAACTCATGATAACTCTGGGTCACCTTAACCCACTGCTGGTTATCTAACATGTCACCAGGACATGACCCATTGTGGATCACTCGGCCTTTTTTAGCCTCGATGTGGGTAAAAAAAAATCCCATTCCTAATCATTTGATTTGTAAGAGTTTAGGTGTGGATAATCATGATCCAACATGAGTATCTGTGCCATAAACAAACTCATGGTTGGTAAAACCCATTATGTGTGACTTGACCTTCAACACCACCCTGGGTCACTATAATGCGTCCTGGGTCACCTGACCTCACTTGGATCTGGATCGTGTGATTTATTTCGGGTCACTCGGTGCTTCACTTACACCAGTAAAGTATACTGACTCTTGGTCATTTGAACTTTAATATCTCTTTGTCCCAGGCTCAATATTTCCTCCAAGTTTTGTTGAAATCGGTTAGTTAATGTTTGAGTCACTAGTTTGAGTTGTCTTGCGGAATGGATGATAGATCCACTCCTCCTGCATCCAACTCTGCACCACGGAGCAGTGTCAAAATTTATTGGATTTGTCCTCGCACCATGATCTGTGTTTCAAGCAAGTTTGGTTAAAATCAGTTCAGTGATATCTGAGTTATTTTGCTTAACGGATCTCAAATCCGCCATTGGAAATAGATTCAACGTTACGGATCCCGACGGAATTTATTAGGTTGGTTCTCGTGCCACTCTCTATCCATTTACAACTCATGCCAAAATCGTTCAAGTCGTTTTCAGGAAACCGTTTTCAGAACGCAAGTACTTCTACGCCCATCCCCAGTATTTTAAGCCAGTAAGACCACCAACAACTAAGAAAAAAAGAAGACAAGCAAAACAACAAACAAACAAAACACTGAACACACTGTAAGCCATGATATTGTTTGTGTATTCCTGAATGACATTTCGTTGAGATGTATTTGGGATATCTTGGCTCAGGTTGCATTAGATGGCGCCATTTTGCTTCTGACGACAAAACAACAAGAACAACAACAACAACAACAACAACAAACAACAACAACAACAAGGGACTGTATGTTACAATACACTCCCTATAGTGGTATTTTTGTCAATAGGCTGCTCAGTTCAGGCTGCCCACCCCTTTCCCTCCCACACCCCCACACCCCCTCCACTAGGTACCTTACGAAGCCACTGGATTTTGATTAATCTGGTAAATGGTACACACAGATCTACCCTCAGACACAGATTTCACCAAAACTCGCAAGATACGTCCGCATTTTATATTCCATGTTTTTTCGTCAGGTTTTTGTTGAAACAGAATCGGTAGTAATTGCGTAATACTGCTGTTGGATCCGTATCCGTACAACGGATCTATTCCAAATGTAATAGATCCTTTCTTGGCGCACACACTCCATCCTATTCAAATTTCCGTTCAAACTGGTTCAAAAGTGTTCTCGTCATGTTGCTGAACTGTGATAGTCCTGGATTCACACTTAAGTATTCAGATCAAAGATAGGGGGTCAGGTTCGGTTTTTTTGTTGTTTGTTGTTTTTGTTTGTTTGTTTTTTTTTTTGTGGGAGTGTGGGGGGTGGGGGGAACACATTCCATTCTTTTCACTGAATTTCGTTAAAATGTGCATCAGAGGGGCTTCTTCTGAAGATGGGCTGCGTAACGAATGCTACAGTTCAATGTTTACATGGCACAAAGTTTTATTAAAACCAATGGAACGTTGTGTGTGTGTGTGTGTGTGTGTGTGTGTGTGTGTGTGTGTGTGTGTGTGTGTGTGTGTGGTGTGAATTAATATTTCTGAACGGACTACAAATCCGGCTATGAGTCCAGATCCCACACAAAATTGAAGGATTCATTGTTGTGCCAGATATAATCTCTCCATCAATTTTAGTTCGAATTGGTTCTTTTTTGCGTAATCTTGCTGATGTCTTACTGAACAATCCGAAAATCTAAACCCCGCCATACTAATCCCATTAAATTTAAATGACTCAGTCTATGGGTTACATTTCATATCCTCACCACGTTTAATTGAAGTCGGCTCCGTTGTTTTCGGGAGGATTTTATTAAAACCCTTTACTGTGAAACGTTGATTCATACCAAATGTACTGGATTTGTCTTTAGGCTGCAGTCCATGCCTCCACTAAGTTATCCTATAATAAGTACAACAACTTTGGTGTAATCCATACTGAAGAAACATATAACGCAGAAACAGCTGTTGGAGAAAACCTAACCACTATGGAGGTGGTCAACTCACAGATCTGTAGGGGGGGGGGGGGGGGGGGGGGGGGGGGGGGGGGGGGTATAGTGAAAATAATTATACGTCACTCGCCCTAAAACGGTAAAAGAATATATTGTCCACCATTATACAGTTTTTCTTAAATCTCACTAAAACAAAGTCTCGTTTAACTCATCAACCTCTAACCACATAACATTAACA
>JADBJO010020860.1:0-15000 GCA_016801955.1 Conus betulinus | reverse complement strand
TGTGGTAAGTACAATCATGGGATTTGCAGAGGCAATCAACATCCTGCGCGAGGATCAGCACGGTTTCTGGTGGGGCAGATCATGTGAAAGTCAACTGCTGGGGGGGCTTGCGGATGAGCTATCCTACAATATGGAGAAGGGGAAACAGTCAGACGTCTTAGTGATGGATTTTTCGAAAGCCTTTGACAAGGTCTTCCATTCCCTTCTAATCCACAAGCTCCGACATTACGGGATCACTGGCCAGGTCCACGAATGGATCAAAAACTTCATGGCAAACCGACAGTAGGTGGTGGTTGTTGATGGAGCTTCCTCAAAGGCCATTCAGGTAGAGTCAGGAGTCCCCCCAGGAAGCCAAACGTGCGGATGGAACTACAACATAGATGTGGAGTTGAACTCGATGGCAAAGGAATTGAAGAGGACGAGGATGCTACGAATTTCCATTTTAGTCTGAAACTGCACGACAGGACTACACTGTATACTTACTTTCGTAATATATCCTGACATCAGTCAGGCTGAGAGAAACCGACACCTGCAGTGCTGATCAAGAAATTTGAGCAACACTCTCAGAGACGCATCCATTACGTGGATGAAAGTAAACTGTGTGGTCCCTGACTTCCCAGCTGGGCCTGCAGCAACATCACCTCTGGGTGGGAGCCGCTGGGGTCAGAAATCCACAAGTTGTAAGCCAGTAATCCGCGAAGCTAACCACTTCGCCTAGGCGGCTAGACCGCACTGTCTTCTTTTTACGACCTGTACAGCCAGTTTCCTCGGATCAATCCGCAATTAATGAAGCAGTGAATGCAATAGCAGTCGATCTGAACATGATCATGATACGATCAGATCATTTCCCATTGCACATTGTCGCGCATGGAAATTGTTTTCCAAGGGCAGTAAGCCGCTAAGACCTTGGGGATGAGATCCATCATGTAGAAAATGTTGCATTGTTGAAGACCTCTTAACGCACAAAGAGCATGACGAAGATGGTTCTGAGGTACCAGTGGAAGCACTCACTCAAAATGGTCTGAAGAAAGACATTCTGACTGTTGCAAACCCCTCTTCATCTCTGGTACTCTGGCAGTTTGCACCGGTGGCAAGTGGTGTCAATAGAAGCATTATGTCGCCATTTCCGAAAAAAAAGAAGGCTGGCAGACTTCCATCCCTGAAGTATTGTACCCTAAAGCCATGGCAACTTCTGGACTCTGATTTGTCGTTCATCATGTGGACGCCACCTGGCCAGATGACCTGGTTGACAAGCTGTGGACCTCCAATTACTTTGTCCCGTTGTTAACCGTGACATCAAGATCATCAGATGTGGCACGAATAGAATATCAATCCAGTGCAGTCCTACTGTCAACTTGTACTTTGCAGAATGGCAAAAACCAGACCTACATCGCTTGTGTGAATGGAATCTCAGACTGCTTTTTTAACTCTATGAAAAAGCATGGATATGACCCCTATTTTTTAAATAAGTGATGATGACATTTACCAGACACGTGCAAAGGATCTGAGGTCACCAGTTAAAGGTGAATCTGTCATGGAATGTAGCTGTCAAAGAGAACAGCATTTGAGAGTCTGTGTTGTGCATGTTGCAGCTCGTTCTGAAATCTGGTGACGATTTGCAGCCAAAGCATTTGCTAAGGTGCACATTTTCCTTGAAAAATGTTTTCGTAAGTCTGTCTGCGTTAGTTGACTCATATTGTTTGCATTATTTGTGTAGGTGTGTGAATGAAATGTTTTGTGTGTGTGTGTGTGTGTGTGTGTGTGTGCGCGCGCGCGCGTGTGTGTGTGTGTGTGTGTGTGTGTGTGTGTGTGTGTGTGTGTGCGCGCGTGCGCGCGCGCGTGCGTGCGTGCGTGCGCGCGCGCACGCGCGCGCATGTGTGTGCGTGCGTGTGTGTGTGTGTGTGTGTGTGTGTGTGTGTGTGTGTGTGTGTGTGTGTGTGTGCGCAGATACATACTTATTTGGCTTTCAACGTGTTGGATATGATTATGTTCATTTTTTGTTATACGAATCAAAGTGCAATTCTTTAGAAGTTAAAACCAATATTTAAAAACAAAATGAGTTGTTGAATGAAATATCCCTAGGCTGACTTTTTGTCTGTTTCAACAACATTATAATTGTTGTGTTTGTAAGTATGGCACAAGACTGCAATTTCTGCATTCGAGTATCATTTTGGAAGAAACTGTCTTTATAGAGGTATGGTTCCTACACCATTACACTTCTCCCTCTTCCTCGTTCACCTCAGGTGGTCGGTCACTCCCATGCCCGGATGAAAGGTGCTGTCATCTGCAAATCCTCCAAGGTGCTGTGCAGTTTGATGCCCAGAGTCGTTGAGGTCGGTCAGCCAGACACTGTCCCTTGCATCAACATGCTGTGGGCAGCTTTGGAGGTCTTCCATTCCCTTCTAATCAACAAGCTCCGACATTACGGGATCACTGGCCAGGTCCACGAATGGATCAAAAACTTCATGGCAAACCGACAGTAGGTGGTGGTTGTTGATGGAGCTTCCTCAAAGGCCGTTCAGGTAGAGTCAGGAGTCCCCCAGGAAGCCAAACGTGCGGATGGAACTACAACATAGATGTGGAGTTGAACTCGATGGCAAAGGAATTGAAGAGGACGAGGATGCTACGAATTTCCATTTTAGTCTGAAACTGCACGACAGGACTACACTGTATACTTACTTTCGTAATATATCCTGACATCAGTCAGGCTGAGAGAAACCGACACCTGCAGTGCTGATCAAGAAATTTGAGCAACACTCTCAGAGACGCATCCATTACGTGGATGAAAGTAAACTGTGTGGTCCCTGACTTCCCAGCTGGGCCTGCAGCAACATCACCTCTGGGTGGGAGCCGCTGGGGTCAGAAATCCACAAGTTGTAAGCCAGTAATCCGCGAAGCTAACCACTTCGCCTAGGCGGCTAGAGACCGCACTGTCTTCTTTTTTACGACCTGTACAGCCAGTTTCCTCGGATCAATCCGCAATTAATGAAGCAGTGAATGCAATAGCAGTCGATCTGAACATGATCATGATACGATCAGATCATTTCCCATTGCACATTGTCGCGCATGGAATTGTTTTCCAAGGGCAGTAAGCCGCTAAGACCTTGGGGATGAGATCCATCATGTAGAAAATGTTGCATTGTTGAAGACCTCTTAACGCACAAAGAGCATGACGAAGATGGTTCTGAGGTACCAGTGGAAGCACTCACTCAAAATGGTCTGAAGAAAGACATTCTGACTGTTGCAAACCCCTCTTCATCTCTGGTACTCTGGCAGTTTGCACCGGTGGCAAGTGGTGTCAATAGAAGCATTATGTCGCCATTTCCGAAAAAAAAGAAAGGCTGGCAGACTTCCATCCCTGAAGTATTGTACCCTAAAGCCATGGCAACTTCTGGACTCTGATTTGTCGTTCATCATGTGGACGCCACCTGGCCAGATGACCTGGTTGACAAGCTGTGGACCTCCAATTACTTTGTCCCGTTGTTAACCGTGACATCAAGATCATCAGATGTGGCACGAATAGAATATCAATCCAGTGCAGTCCTACTGTCAACTTGTACTTTGCAGAATGGCAAAACCAGACCTACATCGCTTGTGTGAATGGAATCTCAGACTGCTTTTTTTAACTCTATGAAAAAGCATGGATATGACCCCTATTTTTTAAATAAGTGATGATGACATTTACCAGACACGTGCAAAGGATCTGAGGTCACCAGTTAAAGGTGAATCTGTCATGGAATGTAGCTGTCAAAGAGAACAGCATTTGAGAGTCTGTTGTGCATGTTGCAGCTCGTTCTGAAATCTGGTGACGATTTGCAGCCAAAGCATTTGCTAAGGTGCACATTTTTCCTTGAAAAATGTTTTCGTAAGTCTGTCTGCGTTAGTTGACTCATATTGTTTGCATTATTTGTGTAGGTGTGTGAATGAAATGTGTTTGTGTGTGTGTGTGTGTGTGTGTGTGTGTGTGCGCGCGCGCGCGCGTGTGTGTGTGTGTGTGTGTGTGTTGTGTGTGTGTGTGTGTGTGTGTGTGTGCGCGCGTGCGCGCGCGCGTGCGTGCGTGCGTGTGCGCGCGCGCACGCGCGCGCATGTGTGTGCGTGCGTGTGTGTGTGTGTGTGTGTGTGTGTGTGTGTGTGTGTGTGTGTGTGTGTGTGTGTGCGCAGATACATACTTATTTGGCTTTCAACGTGTTGGATATGATTATGTTCATTTTTTTGTTATACGAATCAAAGTGCAATTCTTTAGAAGTTAAACCATATTTAAAAAACAAAATGAGTTGTTGAATGAAATATCCCTAGGCTGACTTTTTGTCTGTTTCAACAACATTATAATTGTTGTGTTTGTAAGTATGGCACAAGACTGCAATTTCTGCATTCGAGTATCATTTTGGAAGAAAAACTGTCTTTATAGAGGTATGGTTCCTACACCATTACACTTCTCCCTCTTCCTCGTTCACCTCAGGTGGTCGGTCACTCCCATGCCCCGGATGAAAGGTGCTGTCATCTGCAAATCCTCCAAGGTGCTGTGCAGTTTGATGCCCAGAGTCGTTGAGGTCGGTCAGCCAGACACTGTCCCTTGCATCAACATGCTGTGGGCAGCTTTGGAGGTCTTCCATTCCCTTCTAATCCACAAGCTCCGACATTACGGGATCACTGGCCAGGTCCACGAATGGATCAAAAACTTCATGGCAAACCGACAGTAGGTGGTGGTTGTTGATGGAGCTTCCTCAAAGGCCGTTCAGGTAGAGTCAGGAGTCCCCCAGGAAGCCAAACGTGCGGATGGAACTACAACATAGATGTGGAGTTGAACTCGATGGCAAAGGAATTGAAGAGGACGAGGATGCTACGAATTTCCATTTTAGTCTGAAACTGCACGACAGGACTACACTGTATACTTACTTTCGTAATATATCCTGACATCAGTCAGGCTGAGAGAAACCGACACCTGCAGTGCTGATCAAGAAATTTGAGCAACACTCTCAGAGACGCATCCATTACGTGGATGAAAGTAAACTGTGTGGTCCCTGACTTCCCAGCTGGGCCTGCAGCAACATCACCTCTGGGTGGGAGCCGCTGGGTCAGAAATCCACAAGTTGTAAGCCAGTAATCCGCGAAGCTAACCACTTCGCCTAGGCGGCTAGACCGCACTGTCTTCTTTTTACGACCTGTACAGCCAGTTTCCTCGGATCAATCCGCAATTAATGAAGCAGTGAATGCAATAGCAGTCGATCTGAACATGATCATGATACGATCAGATCATTTCCCATTGCACATTGTCGCGCATGGAAATTGTTTTCCAAGGGCAGTAAAGCCGCTAAGACCTTGGGGATGAGATCCATCATGTAGAAAATGTTGCATTGTTGAAGACCTCTTAACGCACAAAGAGCATGACGAAGATGGTTCTGAGAGGTACCAGTGGAAGCACTCACTCAAAATGGTCTGAAGAAAGACATTCTGACTGTTGCAAACCCCTCTTCATCTCTGGTACTCTGGCAGTTTGCACGGTGGCAAGTGGTGTCAATAGAAGCATTATGTCGCCATTTCCGAAAAAAAAAGAAGGCTGGCAGACTTCCATCCCTGAAGTATTGTACCCTAAAGCCATGGCAACTTCTGGACTCTGATTTGTCGTTCATCATGTGGACGCCACCTGGCCAGATGACCTGGTTGACAAGCTGTGGACCTCCAATTACTTTGTCCCGTTGTTAACCGTGACATCAAGATCATCAGATGTGGCACGAATAGAATATCAATCCAGTGCAGTCCTACTGTCAACTTGTACTTTGCAGAATGGCAAAACCAGACCTACATCGCTTGTGTGAATGGAATCTCAGACTGCTTTTTAACTCTATGAAAAAGCATGGATATGACCCCTATTTTTTAAATAAGTGATGATGACATTTACCTGACACGTGCAAAGGATCTGAGGTCACCAGTTAAAGGTGAATCTGTCATGGAATGTAGCTGTCAAAGAGAACAGCATTTGAGAGTCTGTTGTGCATGTTGCAGCTCGTTCTGAAATCTGGTGACGATTTGCAGCCAAAGCATTTGCTAAGGTGCACATTTTCCTTGAAAAATGTTTTCGTAAGTCTGTCTGCGTTAGTTGACTCATATTGTTTGCATTATTTGTGTAGGTGTGTGAATGAAATGTTGTGTGTGTGTGTGTGTGTGTGTGTGTGTGTGTGCGCGCGCGCGCGTGTGTGTGTGTGTGTGTGTGTGTGTGTGTGTGTGTGTGTGTGTGTGTGTGTGTGTGCGCGTGCGCGCGCGCGTGCGTGCGTGCACGCGCGCGCATGCGCGCGCATGTGTGTGTGCGTGTGTGTGTGTGTGTGTGTGTGTGTGTGTGTGTGTGTGTGTGTGTGTGTGTGTGCGCAGATACATACTTATTTGGCTTTCAACGTGTTGGATATGATTATGTTCATTTTTTGTTATACGAATCAAAGTGCAATTCTTTAGAAGTTAAACCAATATTTAAAAACAAAATGAGTTGTTGAATGAAATATCCCTAGGCTGACTTTTTGTCTGTTTCAAACAACATATAATTGTTGTTGTGTTGTAAGTATGGCACAAGACTGCAATTTCTGCATTCGAGTATCATTTTGAAGGAAGAAACTGTCTTTATAGAGGTATGGTTCCTACACCATTACACTTCGCCCTCTCCTCGTTCACCTCAGGTGGTCGGTCACTCCCATGCCCCGGATGAAAGGTGCTGTCATCTGCAAATCCTCCAAGGTGCCGTGCAGTTTGATGCCCAGAGTCGTGAGGTCGGTCAGCCAGACACTGTCCCTTGCATCAACATGCTGTGGGCAGCTTTGGAGGATGTGATGTGCTCTCACTGGTCCGTGACCACTGAGACACCTTCCTGACTGTCCAATGCTAAACTCTGTATGCAGGTGTGGTTTAGGTTATCGTATCCAGCCAGCGGAAAAATGTGCTCCTGTTCCTCTCGTTCAAGCAGGCGGTAGCTGAGAAGGCATCAGTGAAGACAACGACGCGACATGCAGTTTTGGCCAACTTTTGGAGGCCGCTACGGCATTTTGACAGAGGGATTCTGTCTCTGCTCTAAGGTTGGTGGAATGCTGGCCTGTTGGCACATCAAGTTTCTCCATTACTGTCTGTGTACCGGATGAAGATTGTGGCTTCAACAGCCGGTGTGGCGTTAGTCGCCGGACCGTCTGTAGAGCTATGTGTCCAGTTTTCCTGGCGACACAGGTTGCAGAAGTTCTCGGCCATGGCCTTTCATTGAGTGTCTAACCGAGTCCCTCTTCCATCAACTCCAGGGATACTGGTGAAGACATATAGAAACTGGTACCTCTTCCTTCATGCGACACTAGCAGGTGTTGGAATACACTTTGCTTAGCGTTCCATCATGGCAGCTCTCTCAAATCTTGGTGACTGGTGAACGAATATGTCTTTTTTTTAGCCGACTGTCGTGGGATGGCTTACTGTAATTCTTTCTCAGTTAAAAAAGCAGGTCATGATTTCGCCTGATGGTTCTTCTTCACGGAGTTCACGCAGGATTCTGTGCACTGCTACTCTACGTTATCAATGAAGTCTGTAGTCTTGATTTGTTTATGGATGTCTATGAAGAGGTATGCTAGCCCCTGTAGGGAGACCGGGCAGAGACTCTCTATAAAACATATTGATTCTGCATCATTACACCTCCCATGGGAGTGCCAAACAGAAAATATCAGTAAATATATTTTGATTCTACATCATTGTACTAGTCCTCGATCATAAAACTGTCTTCTTACAACATGTCTTCTTACATGTATTGATCCCGCACCATTATACTAGTCGACTAATCCTACATCATTATACAAGTCCTTGTGGGATGCCAGGCAGGAAAATGTCTTTTAAAGTGTATTAGTTCCACATGATTATATGGGTACCCATGGGAACACCGTATAGACACTCTTTTTTTCTGAAAGTGGTTTCTGTACGTTTCGGTGCTATGTCTGTTCCTCTTCATCAGACGTTTTGGTCGGAACACAGCACGATAATTTCTTGAGCTTGTGCGGAAGGGAGTTGGCTGGCAGTCGTCGTCAGTCTAAGAACCGCCGTTTTTTTTTTTTTTTTTGTTGTTTTTTTTTTTTTTTTTTACTCCGCCTTCAGGTTTGATCACAGAGACAGCCGTGGCTGAGGAAATAGAATTCGATGTTTCCCACAAAAAGGAGGAGCCTCAGCAGGCGTACTGGTCAATATGAAAAAAAAAAGGAAAAGCCGCGTGGATGAAATGCGTTTGCTGGAGAGAGAGAGAGAGAGAGAGAGAGAGAGAGAGAGAGAGAGAGAGAGAGAGAGAGAGATTTAACATTCAACATTTCTATACAGTAAAACAGATAATAACTCCATGGCGTCTAGATCTGTACTCTTCAAACCCAGTGTACACTGCATGCTACCTTTTTCATAGTTTATCTTTAATATTAAACCCAAGACGCTTCAAAACTCTTTGATTCAGCACTTGTCTGCGACGTTCCAACACACCATTCAACAGATACAGGTATGGCGTTATGGATGCACTGACAAAAATGAAAAAGATCGATACGGAGATATTTACCTCACCGTGAACCCACACTTCCTGTGACGTCAGAGCAGCCCACAACGTTACGAGGCAACCAACAGCAGACGTCCCCCATAGAAATTCTGATAATACAACGTCCTGTAGTGAGGTCATATTCTTGGTTGTCTCTGGCTAGAAAATCTAAAGTGTTGCCTCGGATCATGATGTAGATGTAAATCTGTCCCGCCACAGTGGACACCATCATCATGCCGTTCAGAACGACCAGCAGGCAGAAGGCGTAGTGATGTCCTCCTGGTTGTTCTCCTGAGACAGGCAGGGGAACACAGAGGCTTGTCTGACTGAAGTCACTGTCTGATGACACAGTGGGAACTATAGACAGACAGGCACCTGCCATCCACGCCAGAGACACAGACGAGAGAAGTCACTCTCTTCTTCCACTGATATCCAGCTTTGTTTATCCAGGTGAGGACAACACACCTATGCAGGGCCATACTAACATCTACAAAGACGGCCACCTCACAGGAAAGCAAGAAAATGAACGCTAATAGTTTGCAAAAGACACCGGACCTCCACTCCGTGTCCTTCCACAGGTAGTCACTGCCATACGTCTGGTCCACCACACACTGCACTGAAAGATACACCCCATCAGGAATTTAGAAACACACAGGTGAGACAAAAATATTGTAGTACTGTCCTTCTCTTTGCCCTCTCTGAAAAACATGACACAAATAAGACCGTTGCCGAGAAGGATGAAAAGTGTCAGAAGGTAGATAAAAATCCGCTGCACCTTAGCTCCCAGAAGATTGTTACAGGTGGAAAAGGTCGGGAGGGGGGCATGACAGTTCATCGTATTGACATGGTCTGGCAAAGCCTGAATACAGCAGAACTTGAAGCTGTCGGTGTGCAATTCTCTAAGCTTGTTTAGGTTCTTTAACAAGGTGTGAGAAAACTCTAACATCTCACTGCCACGATGATCCAACTTAGCCAGAAGGGGATTGTCATACCCTTCCCTGTCACGCTCCGAGTATTGCTGCCAGAAAGGTTGAGGACAACGAGTCCAGAGAAAGGCTGAAGTGTGTTCAGGTCGAGGTTTGGTATCTCCACGAATGCCAAGTCCATGATTCTGAGATTAGGAAACTTCAAAGCCTCTTCTGATCCACTGTGGAAAAA
Organism: Conus betulinus; assembly: GCA_016801955.1. Taxonomy (NCBI): domain Eukaryota; kingdom Metazoa; phylum Mollusca; class Gastropoda; order Neogastropoda; family Conidae; genus Conus; species Conus betulinus. The sequence continues at coordinate 5,318 of JADBJO010020860.1, read as the reverse complement.
AATCAGTTAAAGGATTTTTTGCTAGAATCAAATGAACTAGGTTGCTGACATTGGAGAGGGTTTCCAAAGAAACAATCTTCAACTGGTTTTCGCTGACATCCAGAATCTGCACGTTGGGGAGCTCTGGAAGGAGCAGTACTGTTAGACAGCAGCGGGGTCATGTTCAGATAGACCAGCATCGTATTCCTAAGCAGACTTTCCGCTTTCATTTTACTACCAGACACGTCTAAATAGCGCACGTCCGGAAACTCGTCTATAGGAAACACCTGTCCACAGGTAAAAGCCAGGCCCTGGCAGGAGCACTGGTCAGGACAAGACATGGAGCAATACCATTCATCGTCATACTGAGGACACTGGAGTCTGCCGTCACACACATGATCCGGGTGCAGACATACCCGAGAATGACGGCAGCGGAAGTACCCAGGGCAGGAGTAAGTCTCGCACCCGGCTTCGTCTTCTTTGTACGGGCAGTCATAAACGCCGTTACATCGCACAAACACGGGAAAGCGGTAAGCTACGAAAGGACATTCAAAATGCGTTGGGGGACTCGCGGATCCTGGCACCATTCTAGTGTAACTGACCCCCATTATGTCTATGTCATCATAAAAACAAACCAGTGCTGGGAAACCGTACCCTTCCCATTCCCGTATTAACCCGGGCAATGGTCTTACAAATAGGTGATGTTTACACAGTCTGGTGTCGGGAGAATTCTTGCAATGATGATCGAAAATGCTGCACTTGTTTGACTCATCAACACACTACCAAATATATGGTGGGAGGAACAAAAAATGCAATAAAACCACAATTCGATTGTTGCAAAAGCTGCTAGTGAATAGTAGTAGGGAAAAAAAAACATGATAGAAAGAGACATATTTTGGAACGAAAATAAAAATATGCGTCGTATGGAATCAACCTTGTGCTTAGGTATCCAGAGTGATGACCGAAAAAGATAATGCACATCAACAACATGAAGTCCATCAGCACTTCTGTTAAATAACACAAACATTGTCAGTCAGTCAACACTGACGCTCGTCTGTTTGCTAACATTTACCAACAAATTCATTCACGCAGAAAAAACAACAAAAAAAAACAAACAAACAAACAAACAAACAAAGCAAGCAAACAAACAATAGTAGAAAGAAACTCGTGGGAGAGCGTGGCAGCAGAGAGTCCTCAGAAGAGAAGCCCCCTTCAAGCGAGTGTTTCGGCCCTTATCTCCTGACACTCTAGGGGGGTGGGGCCACACCCGGTTCATGACTCCGGATGTCCCTCTGCTGCCCCCCCCCTTTTTTTTTTCATCTTGGGATGAGCCATGACTGGGATTCGAACCCATGCCCTTCTGGACATGCTCATTTCCACTTAATGACTCGCGCACTAACCACTGAGCCACAGGAACGCCTGATATTTGTAGGAAAGTTAAGCCTTATGAAGTTCACTTTTGTTCCTCCTTGACCAGATCCAACTTGAACACCTCTCTGCCGCTTCTGCCATTGCTTTCAGGGCTTTGGTTTTTTTCCCTCCCTGCAACTGAGAGCTGCTGTTTCATGAGGCTGTATGCAGACGTTCCCACAAACCCCCTAGCTCCAATTTCTGCAGTGAGGACTTTGACCTGATAGCCTTCTCTCCTCAGGCTGTTTGCCAGATCAGCATACTTTTCAGTCTTGTAGATCTGAGCTGCCTCCATTCTGTTCTCATATGGCACCGTGAGCTCGATCATGATCAGCTGCTTGGTTGACTGAGAGTGTAATACTATGTCTGGTCTCATGCCACTCTTGCTGATAATCTCTGGGTGACTATTCCATTCTGGGAGGTCTGCTGTGCACTCCCAGTCATCTGCCCCGTCCAGCAGACTCTGCCTGCATGTTCCGAGTGGCACTGTTGTTCTTGGCCATGAACAACAAACAAACAAAAAAAAAACAACAACAAACAAAAAAAAACAGCAAACAAACAAACAAAACAAACGAGGCAAATTATTTGTCTGCTTCACGAGTGATGAACACAAACAACAGCATGAAGTGTTCACGGTGGGTGGGGAAGGAGAGACGAATGGTACGCAATTCCAGTAAAATAAACATCCTTTTTGGAAAATCAACATAAAGCGGAAAATGAAACATATCACATCTGAGCAATGATAATTACATAATAATGATAATAATGCTAATGATATTAATAGTGATAATAACTATTATGATAATAATGGTAATGATGATGATGATGATGATGATGATAATAACAAGAAGAAGAAAAAGATGAAGAAGAAAACAGAATGGTGATGGTGATGCTGATCACACACACACACACACACACACACACACACACACACACACACACACACACACACATACACACATCTCTATCTATGTATGCATGTAAAATATACTGAGAGAGTTAGAGAGAGAGAGAGAGAGAGAGAGAGAGAGAGAGAGAGAGAGAGAGAGAGAGGGGGGGGGGGGGGCAGACAGACACGACAGACAGACACACAGACTGAAACAGAAAATGAGAGACGGGGGTGCAGAGAGTGATCACTACATATGATATACTTAATCTATCTTGTTTGGCCTAAGCGTGTAAATTACACACACGCACACGCACACACACACACACACATACACACACACACACAGAGGCACGCACGCACGTGCGCTCTCTCCCTCCATCTTCTTTATATATATATATATATATATATATATATATATATATATATATATATATATATATATATCAAGAATACCAGTAAAATGCGTAATAAAATTCTTAAAATGCTCGACCCCTTGGGGAGCAACATCTGTTAAAAATAGAATGGTAAAAGGAAGTTTTAAAATCGACAGGTCTGTTTCGAGCGCTGGCTCTCCTCAGGATGGTTTTGGATTGTCTACTGCCGGTGTTATATGGCCCAATGTCACTGTTTACACGTGCGGATTGGCTGCACGTGTTGTTCGGTTTTCAGGTTGTTTACAGTTCAGGGTGTGTTTGCTGACAACGATTTCATTTGTGCCTGCAGTTGTTTACCATTTCTACTTTAGTATTTAGAGTAGCTAAGTGTGGTTTGCATAGTATTAACCATTTTTCTGTTGAACATAGGTTGCATCTTTTAGAAATGTTGTTGTATGGTGATGCCCTTTTTATGATTTTCCAGGATGTGTTATAGTTTTTTTTTTTTTTTTTTTCTCTTTAAGTCTCCAAATATATTTGCTCAGTTCTGTTTGGTTTTTGTATTTTTCTTTGTTGAATGACTGTTTATGGTTTGCGTACCTGGTTTTGAAGTGATTTTCAGTGATCCCTATGTATGTTTCTTTTTCATTTTCTGATGTCGCAGTGGCTTGGTATACAATGTTGTTATAGAGGCATTTGTTGCTTAAGGGGCACTGTTCTTTTTAGTACAATTGCAGGATTTCCTTTCTTCACCCTTCTTTGCTGTGTTGCTTTTTCGTTTTGTTGGATGAATCAATTATATTTTTAAGGTAGGCATGCATGAATATGATAGTTTGATGGTGTTCTTGTTGAATATTTTGGACAATTTGTGTTCTTTTGGAAGGATGCTGTCAAAAGTTTGAAGAATTCTTTCCCTACGTTTGTTTTACTCGTCCATCATATGGAGGGTTGTACCATGTGATTTTCCTTTTCTGCTTTTTTTTGTTTTTTTGTTCATGTTGTTATCTGGGTTGTTATTGTAGTTTGTAGCTGTAACCCACTTTCTTGCAATGCCTCTTGGTATTCTGCTGCTGTGTTGTTGAAATACTCTTTCATTATGTGACAGATTAGATAATCTCTTGTTTATGCCATTGGGTATGGTTTTAATATAGATGGTGGGTGGTTGCTTTTGATGTTTACATAAATGGGTGTGTCATTAGGTTTCTTGTATGGTTTATATATGTGGTTGTTGAGGTCAAGTGTTATGTCTAAGTAGTTCACTACCTTTTTGTTTGCTTCGATGGTGATTACGTTGAGCACTATGGCCTGATGAATTTAAAAATGGAGGAAATCAATTTTAGACAATCAACAAAAAAAATATACCATTTCCAACCCGCAGTTCTACTTAAAAAGATTAATAGAACAAACTGAAAAATTCGTACGAAACATGAGATGGAAAGCGTTTTTCTTCCTGAACCCAAATGCAAAAAAGAGGACAAAACACATATGGCTTCAAATCATGGCGATCTCCACCGGCCATAGATGAAATGAAATCGTTTGAGGATAAAATGAAAAGAATGATAGCCAACATAGAATTAAAAAAATCAAACAACGATTTCCAAACATCATTAAAAAATGAAATAAAACAAATACAAAATGACAACAAAATATTTTTGAAGGCTGACAAAACCAGTAATTACTACAAAATGGAACCAAACGAGTACTCACAACTTCTTGATAAAAACATTCAGAAAAACTACAAAAAAAAGCTGATAAAACCATACACAACATCTGAAAAAAGAAAAAGAACTCGTACACCACATGGATCTAGGTGACAGGGTGGAAACAACAGCAATAAAAGAAGCCTTCATAACCCTTAAAGACCATAAACCCAATTTCCACAACAACCCAACATGTAGACTAATAAACCCATCTAAATCGGAACTGGGCAAAATAAGTAAGAAAATCTTAGAAAAAGCCATAAAAAACATAAAATCAAACACTGAATACAACCTCAGGAAGAACACATATGAAGTTATCTAATGGTTAAAAAAAAATTAACAAACAGAAGAACACAGTATTCATCACATTTGACATAGTAGACTTCTACCTACCGATAGATGAAGAGCTACTCACTAAAGCCCTGAAATTTGCTAATAAACACACAGACATAACAGGGTCAGAAATGGAAATAATTCTTCACACCAAGAAAACTATTCCACAGCAGAAATGAAACATGGATCAAGAAAACGAATAAAAACTCAACATTTGATGTGACCATGGGATCGTATGACGGTGCCGAAACATGCGAACTGGTCGGACTGTTTATGCTATCCAACATCCAAAAACAACTCGGAAAGCAAGTCGGACTGTACAGAGACGACGGCCTCGCCGCGCTAAACAACAATCCAAGAACCATCGAAAACAAGAAAAAAAGAACTATGCAAAATTTTTCCAAAACCAAACTTAAAAATCACCATCGAAGCAAACAAAAAGGTAGTGAACTGCTTAGACATAACACTTGACCTCAACAACCACATATATAAACCATACAAGAAACCTAATGACACACCCATTTATGTAAACATCAAAAGCAACCACCCACCATCTATATTAAAAAAACCATACCCAATGGCAAAAACAGAGATTATCTAATCTGTCACATAATGAAAGAGTATTCAACAACA
>JADBJO010020859.1:17500-22500 GCA_016801955.1 Conus betulinus | reverse complement strand
CAATGTGGTGGTATGACTGGTGGATCACACACAATGTGGTAGCATGACTGGTGGATCACACACAATGTGGTGGTATGACTGGTGCATCACACACAATGTGGTATGACTGGTGCATCACACACAATGTCGTGGTATGACTGGTGCATCATCAACACAGTGTGGTAGTATGACTGGTGCATCAACACAATGTGGTGTATGACTGGTGGATCACACACATGTGGGTATGACAGGTGCATCACACACAATGTGGTGGTATGACTGGTGGATCACACACAATGTGGGTGGTATGACTGGTGCATCAACAAAATGTGGTGGTATGACTGGTGGATCACACACAATGTGGTATGACTGGGTGGATCACACAATGTGGTGGTATGACTGGTGCATCAACACACAATGTGGTGGTATGACTGGTGGATCACACCACAATGTGGTGTGACTGGTGGATCACACACAATGTGGTGGTATGACTGGTGGATCACACACAATGTGGTATGACTGGTGCATCAACACAATGTGGTGGTATGACTGGTGGATCACACACACAATGTGGTGGTATGACTGGTGCATCAACACAATGTGGTGGTATGACTGGTGGATCACACACAATGATATTGGCACCAAGTAGCCCATGAGCTGTCAGCTAGTGTGTGTGTGATCGTTTTTTGTTTAATTTTTTTTAACTCGCTGCCCTGTGGATCGCGACATTTCTTTTCTGACGATCTTCCAAACGTATTTCCATGAGTATTTTCTTTCCTTGACTATGTTAGCTGTCCGGTAGAACAAAAGAAAAAAAAAAAAAGTATGTGGGTTGTGCGTGCGTTCGTGTGTGTGTGTGTGTGTGTGTGTGTGTGTGTGTGTGTGTGTGTGTGTGTGTGTGGTGTGTGTGTGTGTGTGTGTGTGTGTGTGTGTGTGTGTGTGTGTGTGTAAAAACTGACAATCTTTCATTTCATACGTTCATATAAATATACAGAGCGAGAAACGGACTCTGTGATAAAGGCGAGAGAGAGAGAGAGAGAGAGAGAGAGAGAGAGAGAGAGAGAGGAGAGAGAGAGAGAGAGAGAGAGAGAGAAAGACAGGGAGAGGAGGGGGGGGGGTGTGCAGTGCGTGCGTGTGAGTGCATGCGTGGTGTGTGTGTGTGTGTGTGTGTGTGTGTGTGTGTGTGTGTGTGTGTGTGTGTGTGTGTGTATTTTGAGACAACGGGAGTGGAATAAGAGGCGCGGAGAGAGAGGGGGGGAAGGGGTGGAAAGAGAGAGAGAGAGAGAGAGAAGAGAGAGAGAGAGAGAGAGAGAGAGAGAGAGAGAGAGAGAGAGAGGAGGGGGGGGGTATACAAAAAACATCACGAAACTGCAGAAAACGATACCAATCAACAATATCTCTTCCAGATCCATCGTAGCAACTGATTCAGTTTACAAATCAAGAAATCGGGCGTGCGCGCACATCCGTGCGTGCCTCTTCCTGTTGTTCTTTGGGAAGACGTTAAACAAAAAACAAAAAAAAAAAAAAAAAAAAAAACACTCCAAGGGGCAAGCTGCACAACACAGCAACAGTAGCAGCAGCACACAGACTCCACGACCGTGGAACGGGACTTACCTCTCACTGAGGCAACGAGTCACCAATGCCTGGCCCACACCGTGGGTTGTTCTGGCACGACGAGGAAACCTGCAGCACACCCCCTCCTGCCTTGCTCCGCACCCCCCAGTCTCCTGTCTCGCTCCCCACCCCACTGTCCACCAACTTTTGTTTCCACTTTGACTTGCTGTTCGGTTGCCCTCCAGACAGGAGAAGAAGAAGCACAGCCCGCAGGCAGACCCAAACGCCCCTTGACGGCAGCACAGAATATGCTCAGTCTGCCAGTTCAAAACTTCAGGAAGTTGGCGGCTGCTTCGGCACTGCGGAGAGAACGGAACACACAACAAACGCAAATGAACGGAGGGCACATTGGTGGCACGGCACTCACGCACGCTTCACACAAATACACACGCGCCGCCTTTGGCCTGGGAGACTGAATGTGTGCCAGACTTGAGACAAACGGCGCTGAGTTCCAGCGCATGTGATGGATGAGCAGTGGGAGGGAGAGGGTGGCGCGCACAAGCATGTGTGTGTGACGTGTGTTGTTGAATGCGCGCCACAGCCGTGAGTGAGTGAGCGCACGCGTGTTACCTCCCCCCCCCCAAGCAGTGCGTTGGGACCTAGGCCTGCGTGTCGATCCAAGTCCTGTTCACCTCTGGCTGGAATCACACGTGTGCTTCGCTCTGGCGTTGGCGTGGTTCTGTCTTTCTTGTTGCAGAGAATGTGTCGGCATTACACACTCCCCGCTTGGTTGATGTCAGTCCCTGAAGGCTATAGCTCGTTAAGGTCGGTACACACTGTGTAGGAAAGGCTTGGTGGCTCATGTCGGTCAGCCGTGTGTTGCATTCCTAAGGCACGTGCTGCACGTGCTCAGCTTCCCTGGCATGTGACCCCTGGACTGAAGAGTCGTGTTGTATGGGAGTCGTTTGTGGAGGCTTTTCACCGGTTTTTCTGGTTTGGTATGTGTTGCTAGTATCAGCCATGCGCACAAGTGACGAATAATGAACATCAAAGTCAGCTTGGTGACATTTTTTATTTAAATAATCTTTACTTTGTTTCGTTTTTTTGGGTGTGTGTGTGTGTGTGTGTGTGTGTGTGTGTGTTCTCCATCATACACTGTGGTATCTACAGAACTACTTTATAACCACCACGAAGAAACGAGCGTATAATCAATACAACAAAACAAATACGAAAAAAAAAAATTAATGTGTATTACAACTGTTCTTACATTCCACTGTATGTTTGAATGGATAAGGAAAACATGAATCACTTCTTCTTCCTCCTCCTCCTCCTCCTCTTCTTCTTCTTTCTTCTTCTTCTTAATTTATTTCCCTTACGTTGCGTTCAGTTCCCACGCCATTGTTGTTGTCGGACTCAATTTGTCAGTCGGTGATGTGAAGGTAGGACAGTGCCGTGGGAACACTAACAATTGGTTGGGCATCTGGCGGAAATACTCCGTATAATGTAGTACCAGCCCAGATCTGTGGAACTCTAGAGCTCAGACACGTTTTTGTTAAACTGTATGGGGTTATTTTGTTGGTTTTTTGTTACATCGTTTTTTTCCAGCCACTATCGGTACCTATTCAAAAAAAAAATCAGCAAACAATTAAAAACAACAAATAAAACAAATGGTTTATTATGCAACATAACTGTTCTTTTCTTTCATTTTCTTTTTTAGATTAGTGATACCAACAGTTATATTTATTATTAGTATCATTATTGTTAGTATTATCGCTGTTGTTGTTTGATTCACAGTCTATACTTTGTTCCAGCTGAGGCGGCAGACATGTAGAGAGAGCAGTGAGACTGCGCCTTGTGCAGCGGACTGGGTGTGCAAACATGACGACATGGGAGGGGGGTTGCTTCTATTTCCAGCCACAGGCCATTAGGCGCCGTCATTGCCCAGACAATCAACTGCCCTCACTGCCATGACAACCAACTGCCGTCACTGCCCTAACAACCAACTGCCCTGACAACCAACTGCCGCCACTGCCCTGTCAACCAACTACCCTGACAAGCAACTGCCCTCACAACCAACTGCCGTCACTGCCCTGACAACCAGCTGCCCTGACAAGCAACTGCCCTGACAACCAACTGCCCTGACAAGCAACTGCCTTGACAAACAACTGTCCTGACAACCAACTGCTGTCACTGCCCTGACAACCAACTGCCCTGACAACCAAATGCCCTGAAAACCAACTGCCCTGAAAACCAACTGCCGTCACGGCCCTGACAACCACTGCCCTGAAAAGCAACTGCCCTGACAATCAATTGCCATCACTGCCCTGACACCAAACTGCCGTCACTGCCCTGACAACCGACTGCCGTCACTGCCCTGACAACCAACTGCCGTCACTGCCCTGACAACCAACTGCCGTCACTGCCCTGACAACCAAGTGCCCTGACAACCAAGTGCTCTGACAACCAAGTGTACTGGCAACTAAGTGCCCTGACAACCAAGTGCTCTGACAACCAAGTGTCCTGATAACCAAGTGCCCTGACAACCAAGTGCCTGACAACCAACTGCCCTGACAAGCACTGCCTGGACAACCAACTGCAGTCACTGCCCTGACAACCAACTGCCATCACAGCCCTGACAACCAACTGTCCTGACAACTAACTGCCCTGGCAACCAACTGCCCTGATAACCAACTGCCCTGACAACCAACTGCCATCACAGCCCTGACAACCAACTGCCCTGACAACCAACTGCCCTGACAACCAACTGCCCTGACAAACCAACTGCCGTCACTGCCCTGACAACCAACTGCCGTCACTGCCCTGACAACCAACTGCCGTCACTGTCCTGACAACCAACTGTCCTGGCAGCCAACTGCTCCGACAACCAACGGCCCTGACAACCAACTGCCTGGCAACCACTGCCGTCACTGTCCTGACAACCAACTGCCCTGGCAGCCAACTGCCCTAACAACCAACTGCCCTTACAACCAACCGCCGCCACTGCCCTAACAACCAACTGCCCTTACAACCAACTGCCGCCACTGCCCTGACAACCAACTGCCCTGACAACCAACTGCCCTGACAACCAAACTGCCCTGATAAACTAACTGCTGTCACTGCCATGACAACCAACTGCCCTGACAACCAACTGCCCTCACTGCTTTGACAACCAACTGCCCTGAAAACCAACTGTCGTGACACCAACTGCCCTGACAACCAACTGCCCTGACAACCAATTGCCCTGACAACCAACTGCTGTCACTGCCCTGACAACCAACTGCTGTCACTGCCGTCACTGCCCTGACAACCAACTGCCCTGACAACCAACTGTCGTGACACCAACTGCCCTGACAACCAAGTGCCCTGACAACAATAGCCCTGACAACCAACTGATGTCACTGCCATGACAACCAACTGCCCTGACAACCAACTGCCCTGAAAAACCTACAACCAACTGCCCTGACAAC
>JADBJO010020859.1:0-12500 GCA_016801955.1 Conus betulinus | reverse complement strand
CCTTGCTGATTACAGAGGGATAGACAAACGGGCAGATACACAGACGAATTGAAAAAAGGGGGACAAGAGAGAGAGAGGTATGGGGAGAGAGAGAGAGAGAGAGAGAGAGAGAGAGAGAGTTAAATATTTAAAAACTTAACTCGAGTGTGAGAGTGTGTGTGAATGAATGAAAGAGACGGAAAGAAGCAGAGACGGTGTGTGTGTGTGTGTGTGTGTGTGTGTGTGGTGTGTGTGTGTGTGTGTTGTGTGGTGTGTGTGTGTGTGTGTGTGTGTGAGAGAGAAAGAAAGAGAGAGAGAGAAGTGAATAAAGTAAAATGTTTACTGTATAATGGCGTGGGGGGGGGGGGGGGGGGGGGAATATGAAGGGAGCAGACACTAGTATGAGGAAATCAAATGCAACTTAGGTACTTGTCGTTCCCATGAAATAACGAAACTGATCTTATCAAACTCTGCAAACACATTGCACATCAGATAAATCAACATTTACAGCAAAAAGCATAAGACAAAAACAACAACTATCGGGTTTCTTTCCAAACAAAAGGAAAGAGGAAAATCTTCTATCCCACCCCAAGCTCTTCTTCCTTTCACTCCCAACCCTCTCCCCCAGCCCACCCCACCCCCCTCCCCCTCTCCCTCTCACCTCGCCCGATCTCCAGTTCCACCACTCAGCCTCATCACTAGGAAAGCGCGCTTGATGACCACACTACTTATAGTGGGGCTTATTGGTAAAGGACCCTGGGGGAAGTGGGACTACGGGGACTTGGTTGCAACGGAACAGCTGTGACCGAGGCTGATTCCGTGGCGTCCCAGTTCCTTTCAAGGCTCGGTTTCAATAGCGCTGGGACACAATGACACCAGGACGTAATGGATTCCTTTGACGATAAGCTGATTCCAGTAGGTTCCATTAGATGCCAACGCCATTGAGTCCCAGATTGGGCCCTCTTGGAAGAGGTCCCCGATGATACCTGCATCATCGCACATTAATATCTAAAATGGCTTTGTTCAGTGGCAAATAGATCAAAACACAACATTTCCCTTTCACGGAAATTTTTACACTCATTCACCGTTTAAAAAAAAAAAAAAGAGAGACTGACTGTTAGTAACAAGTGAGTGATTCATTCAAAACGTAGTCGACTCATCCTGAATGGTTTGAATGACTGTTGAGAAACGCACAACCCAAGCGCTTTTGATCTAATGTCCACATTCAGCAACGTCTTGTGACCAAAATACTCTCAGTATATTCTGGATAGCAATTACACATCGATGATCAATCATTTTGAAACTACCAGACCTGAAATCAACATCTCTCTCTCTCTCTCTCTCTCTCAAAAAAAAAAAAAAAAAAAAAAAAGAAAAAAAAACCGTCTCAACTATTCATATAAGCTTACCAACTGAAATAGATGTTCCCAGTCATTAAGAACTTGGTACCTATACTTGTCTCATCAAACTAGGCCCTGCCAGCCGTAACTGCGATTCTGGTTGATTTGAAATAATCGGCGAATTTTCAAAAGCGTAAAAAAATGCAAAAATACCCTAACTCAAAATGCAGTAAAAAGTCACCTCAGCAGGCAGTTCTGCAGAATACACAGCTCCTGCAAGCTGCAACGGAACTCCCATTCCTAGTGTTGCACACAGATCTCACAGCAAAGTGAAAGGAATGGGCCACTGAGGCGGAAACATGATCAGACGAAAGTACAGAATAACCCCCGTGCTCCCTACCCCCCTCCAAACATCCACACACAAACCCCCCGCGAGAGAGAGAGAGAGAGAGAGAGAGAGAGAGGAGACGTAAGTCAAAGAGAGTTAGAGAAAAGACGAAATTACTAGCACAGAATTTCCCATGGCGGGGATACAGAAACTTCCTTGAAATTCCCACGAAAATGGGATGGGAATACGGAGGGTGTAGGGAGAAATATACTGGACGACTTTCTAACACACAGACAGATGAACGGGCAGGCAGGGCGGAACGCTCTGGACGATAGTAAAACAGGCAGAAAGCACAGAGACGAAGCCAACAATGGAGACAGGAAAGCGGGAATGACTGGTCACAGACTGACAAGGAAACAGCGAGGTAGTTCATACTGAAAGAGCCAGCAGTATCCCCAAAGGGGAGCGGCGGGAGTAGGGGTGGGTGGGGTGAGTGTGGGTAGGCAGGATTAAGTAATCTAAAACACGTAGCAACCTCACTTGTGTTGGAGTATTCAATCAAGTAGAGTTCGAGTTCTTCTATTCAGAAACGTGTCCATCTTTTTTTTTTTTTTTTACGAGGTATTTTCATCTGCTCTCAAAACCCCGTTGAGAAGGAGAAATAACGAGACTACTTACAAGACTGGGTGGAAGGCGGGTCGTGAGTTACTGCCCTTTTCGTTTTACGAGCCTCGATTGATGGCAAGGCTTTTTGCCCATCTCTGGGTGGTTGCGTGGAAGCGATAGTCTGTTGTGTGGCTGTTCTTGTCGGACGCTTTTAATGGACAGACAACAAATCTCCCTTTCTGATGGTTCTTTCATCGTTTGTTCAGATTGTCTGTAGGGCTGCTGTGCCCGTAACAAGGGTCAAACTCTCTCTCTCTCTCTCTCTCTCTCTCTCTCTCTCTCTCTCTCTGCGTGTGTGTGTGTGGGTGTGTGTGTGTGTGTGTGTGTGTGTGTGTGTGTGTGTGTGTGTGTGTGGTCCCTGTTTTCCATGGAATGGTTAGCTCTGTACTCGTTGACCTTTTCTATTCCTTTCCGTCTATCATCATCATCGTCATCATCATCATCATCATCATCATCATCATCATCATCATCATCATCATTATTACAATCATTACGCCGCCACACCACCACCCATCACCATCTATTCCTACTACTACTGCTGCTACTGCTACTATAACCTAATTATTCTGACTCTCCTTCCTCTTCTTCTCTTAGTGTGGTCACTATTGTTACTACAGTTCCTGTTGTGTATATTAGTATTATTATATGATTCTACTACTACTACTACTACTACTACTACTACTACTGCTGCTGCTGCTGCTGCTGCTGATGCTGCTGCTGCTGCTTCTACTACTGCTGCTGCTGTTACTACTACTACTACTACTACTGCTACTAAGTATCCTTTAACTCCTGCTCTTCCTCTAGTCCTGTTGGTAGGGTCATTATTATTACTACAAAGACTACTATCATTATTGTTGTTAGAATTATCATACGACGTTATTACTCTTGTTCTGTTCTTAGGCTCGTTACTATTATTGCAAATGCTAACATCATTATTGTTAGAATTATTATACGATTATACCAGTAGTAGTAGTAGTAGTAGTAGTAGCAGCAGCAGTAGTAATAGTAGAGTAGTAGTAGTAGTAGCAGCAGCAGCAGTACTAGTAGTAGTAGCACTAGTAGTAGTGGTAGTAGTTCAATTATCAATATTATTACTGTTTTAACCCGTATTGTCTTTCCTTCTGCCTCGGTCCCATTATCCTTTTTTGCAGCCCAGTTTAAAGAGATAAATGACTGTTCGTCCTTCGTCTTCATTGTCTTCAGTGCTATCGCCTTGCCTGAAGAAGACCAAATAGGTCTAAACGCGTTGTGTTTATTTTTGTCATTTGATTCTTCTTTCGTTTGGCGGCGCAGCAATTCTGTCTTTGCTCTTGTTTCAATGTCCACCTGCAGTCGCTCCACTTTGAAACAATACCAACGTAGAAATGGTTTCGTTGAGCGATGACAGCAGACCCTCGTATGGTGCCATGTGCTGCTTGGTAGTGTGACGCACTTGTTAACGGTGATGTGATCAATGGACCTGATGTTTCCTAGTTTGCCTTGACATTCCATTTCCATGGTGATAATTATTGTACCTGATATTTCGTAGTTTGCCTTGACATTTCATTTGATAGTGATATTATCAATGTATCTGATGTTTTGTAGTAACATCTCATTTCCATGGCTTGAAGTCATCTGTCAAGGTCCTGCTGTGAGGCTCCATGTCTGGCATAGCTACAGGAAGATGGAGTACACCAGTGGACGCAGAAGCCTGATCTTGCGTTCTTCTTTGAGACGTTCCACTATGCAGGTTTTAATCTGGACAGTGAGGTGGTTGTCTTTCCGCCCTACAGAGGATTTCTGGCTGGGATCGTTCACTGCTAATAATGGATCCCAGGTAAGTGAACTGTCGCACAGAATCTGTCTTCTGACCGTGGACGGGTATATCAGTATTGATGGCGGTGTTTGTGGCTGGCCATCGACTTGGTCTCCTTGGCACTGAGTGTCTTGCCAGACCTCGTTGATGTTTCATTCATTCCTTTTAAAGTCGGCGCCTTCTTGTTCAATGCCTGCCTGATCGTTGATGCCATTTACAAATCGAAGGGTTGTGAAAGTTCTTCCTCCAACGCTGACTGCTCTGACACATTCTTCAAGGGCATCAGTCACAATGCATTTCAGAACTGTGTTGAACAGAGATGGAGACAGAAAACAGGCTTGATGGACTCCAAGTGAAGTGTGGAACAATTCTCCTATAGCATCCCTAGGATCACCGCGCTGGCCGCTTAGTAGGACAATTACTGGATGTATTGACAGTTTCTACCTGATGATAAAAGTTCTTCATAGTGGTCCATAGCGCCTGATGCTGGACCCTATGGAAGGCCTTCTTGAAGTCGTGTCAGAACACCCTCTTGTGCTGAAGATGTTTTTTTGCACGGGCACGTAGGTTGAACATCTGTTGGAAGATGCTTCTTCTTTCTGCGGAATGAAGAGTGTTCCTCAGCAACAACGGTATCTGCTAACGTTTGCATGCAGTCTATTCAGAATCATGTTTACCATCGCTTTGCTGGCGTGGCTGATTACAGTGCGGTAGTTCTGGTAGTGCTGGATATTTCCTCTCTTGGTGTGAGGCCATGGTGTTGACCGCTCCTCCAGTGTGCCGAATGTTTGCTGCAGATGGCAGTCAGGATATCACTTACAGCATCTGCGCCATGTCTAAAAGCTCTGCAGGGATGTCGTCGACGCCTGCAGCCTTCCAAAATGCCAGTGATTTCACCGCAGTTCTGACTTCTTCACAGAGTATTTGGAAAGTCATCCTCATTGATGATGAATTCGGCTCAGTTAGCACATTTCATTCTCCTGTGCTCTGTTTCTTGTAGTTCAGGGCAATGGTCAGTCCACCTTTCGGTGATGTTTTTCTTCCTGTTGGAGCACTGTAGCAGTGTCAGTCATCACTTGCTGGAAATTGTTTGAGGATTTCAAGTTCTTCCAAGAAAAATGTTGGGGTGAATGTTCCTCTATTGCCACTTGGGATTATTCAGCAATGTCAGGATCCCTACATGTGTCAAGACTGAATTTCAGACGGTGTTTTTTCGCCCTCCTCCTGTTCTTCATATGTACATTAAAGTTCATCATGACAAGGTCGTGGTCACTACCAACATTAGCTCCTGGGAATGTCTTTTTCTTTCAACCAACTGATGCCAGACCTGTACTGGTTCTTCAGAAGGATATAATCCATCAGGCACTGATCGTTTGTGGAGTGCTATATGCATGGTTGGGGTCGCTTTATGCTTACCAAGAGGGCCGCAGAAATTCTCCCAATCTTTTTGGGCATCTGCATCAACCATGGAATTCCAGTCAACCTGGTGAGGAGGATGTCTTTGTTGAAGACTGTTTGAATCTCGAAGCAGAATCTTTCAAAGTGATCATCATCTCAGAGTGAAGGGAGGACATCTACTTACACTACCGTGATGTGGAATGGCTTCACACGGAGGCATGTGCTTAGAATCCTGCTGTGAAAAAAAAGAGAGTACCCCAGTACAGCGCTCTTGATCTTTTGTCAACAAAAAATCGAACTCCGTATCTTCGCTGTAGTCTAGGACATGAATTTTTTTCTGTCCACTGTGTTCCCATCTTAGTTCGCAGAGGCCGAGAACGAGCTAGAAACACCTGTCCACTTCATGGGTCAGTTCGTTCAACCTTCCAGCCTGCCAGAGTGTTTTTTACGTTCCCAGATGGCAGATTTCATGATGTTCCTTCAACGTACCACTTGGGGGGATGGGGGAGGGGGGGGGGAATGTTTGCGGATTTAGCAGAAAAAAAGAGGCAACTCATGGCCTTAATTGCAGCTTTGTGGCACCTCCTACACTCTATGTGTGCGGTGAGTGGCAGCCAGAGCCAGAGCAAGCTTGGTGCGTGGAACATGCACGACAAGCCACGTCGTACCTGGCCCTGTGCAGGAAGATGCGGGGGAAGACATGGTGTTGGTGGCAGCACCTTGTGAGAAGTGGATCGTCACTTCAGGAAGGATGGTGGGGGGGGGGGGGGTGTTGGATACCTGTACGTTCCATTCATATATTGGGTGTGCGTGTGCTACCATGCACAGGCAGGGAAAGGATAAGTGTTGGGAGAGAGAGGGGGTTAGCCTTCCGTCTCCTGTTTTTTTCGTCGTGTGGTCTGTGTGAAGTCCCGTTTCACGTGCGGTTTGTGTACAGTTCAAAACTCAGCAAGGAGTGAGTGCTGAGTCATCAAGCATTAAGGTTTGGTGGGGCCGGGTGGCTAGCACTTCGGTCAAATCCTTGGCGAAGAGCAGTTGGGGTTCTGGTGCCAGCGTTTGCACTGTGGGTCTGACTTCGGTCTATATGGTGAGCCGACCCTTGTGAGCGTGTTTGCTCTTGGTCGAGCATTTTTCGGTGTGCTGTGACCCTGAGGTTCAGGTGCTGGGGTGGCCAGCCGCAGTTGTCGTCTGTTTGTGTTGTAGCAGGTATGTTGAGTTTGTTAAGGTGATAGTAGTGTCGTGTTAGTTACGGGTGGCGTTGTCTCGTGCACATTTCTGTCAACTTGTACAAAGATGTAAATAATACGAGCTCATGTTTTGAATCAGTTTCAAGTTTTCTTAGGGAAAAGGAAGAGGGAGAAAATGGGGAAAATAAGGACGAAAACGAAGCAAGCTGAGAAAAATGTGTTTGATGGTGGGTTTTGACCAGCGGTTTTGAGTTGAGAGGTGGAAACAGGGGAAAAGGGAACAGGAAAAGAAGGAAATTTGATTACGAAGATTTGAACGAAGATATAAATAGTTGTCATTGGTTCGATCCTGGTGTTAGCATTGAATTGGTACTTATTCGTGTCAGGGGGTTCGTACGGAAATGCTTTCGGGAAGCATAGACAGTGTGTGTGTTGCCACTGGGTGCTGTAGAGGTTATGATTGTGCCGTGTCATGGAAGTTATTGGAAAGGATAAGTATTGTGTAGTTATATGAAGAGGTACTAGTGTCGATCAGCGTGGTTTTGCAGAGGGTGGGTATCCTAATTCGATAATGTAGGTTAAGATTGTTCCTACATTGCGGGCGATTTGTGGGAGTGTGCTTATTATGCCTTGGGTGATTGTTGCGGTGATATAGTCGTCCTATCCCATTGGTTTTCTTTGGAATCGAGACATATTTGTTGTGGATGTTACAATATGACTGAGAATGTGTGTGTGAGAAGGTGTATTATGAAGTAGCTCCACCGTAGTGCAAAGAGGAGTGTAACTTGGTGGTATAAACAGAGTAAGATAGTGATAGATGTAACTTGCTTATGGATCCAGTAGGCTCTGGGGTGCATAAAGAAAAATCCTGGAAAGGGGTGAACTAACGGGTTACTGTAATCGGTAATGTATGTAGCTATGTATATCTACGGTTGGAGGGTAACAGCCATCTCAAGTGCAGGTGAGGGCGCATTCCCACTATCCTGTGGCCGGTACACCAGGCGGTGCAGGGCCGTTTTAGTCGGGGAGCTGTGGACGGCCGGTTGCTGGCATTCCTGTCCCTGACTGACCGGCGTTCGAGGCAGGTGCCTGCGGTTACCCCACCTGCACTCCCTATTCTGCTGTGCCCCGGACTGTTGTCCCAGTCCTTCCCCTTTATGATGATATATCCCTTTTCCCTTTCTCCCCATCCAGTCGGGTCTTCACAGCCTGCCCATTAACGTCGCCATTGCTGTTGGCGTCGTTGCTGCTGCTGGCGCCGTTGCTGCTGTCCGCCGTTGCTGGTGTCGCCGTTGCTGCTGGCGCCGTTGCTGGTGTCGCTGTTGCTGTTGGCGCCGTTGCTGTGTCGCTGTTGCTGTTTATAGCGGTTGCTGGTGGCGTCGTTGCTGTTGTCGCCGCCGCTGCTGATCCCCCGTATCACCGACTCCTCACTCCGTGATCGCCGCCATTGAGGTGTGTCGTCGCCGCCGTGGTGTGAGTTGTGACTGTGGTTGGTGGTAGTCGTGGCTGTCGCCGTTGTGTTGGCGGTGACTGCGAATGCCACAGATATTGTGGAAGCCCTGTGTGTCACCGTCATCTGTGTCATCCGCGTCTTCGACAGGCAGATTCGTCTGGTCACCGTCACCTTCGCCGTCGTGAGACTGTCAACGTCGTCGTCGTGAGTCTGTCAACGTCGTCGTCGTGTGGCATATAACACCTGAAGACAGTGGGGTTGGGTGTGACATGCATGAAGGATGCATGTTGATTAAAAAGTGTATGACTGAAGGGATGAATGTGTGAGTGAAGTATATGCAAAGTGAATATAGTGATATGAAGTTAGCATAGTTTGGTTGTTGTTGTTGTTGTTTTCTTTTGGGGGTGGTGGTGGAAAGTTGTGGTCATGAAAGGGATTGATGTATATTATGCTATGTGTAATATACTGCTGGCCTAGGGAACTCTGCATACTGTAGCCGGGTAAGGGGTAAAATAACTGACTGTGGCTGCCTTGGCCGTAGGAGCTGTGTGTTTTCAAGCTGGGGTCTGTGGCGTATTCATAGGAGATTCCGCTCATCGATTGTTTTGTCGTCAATAAAATTTTGTGTTTTGTTGTCAGTTCTTGTGTGGCGTGTTGCCTGTTTTAGTGGGTTAGGTTTGTGTGTGTGTGTGTGTGTGTGTGTGTGTGTGTGTGTGTGTGTGTGTGTGTGTGTGTGTGTGTGTGTTTTAATGTCCGTCCCGTGACAGTGTGTGTGTGTGTGTGTGTGTGTGTGTGTGTGTGTGTGTGTGTGTGTGTGTGTGTTTGTGTGTGTGTGTGTGTGTTTTAAATGCCCGTCCCGTGACAGTGTGTGTGTGTGTGTGTGTGTGTGTGTGTGTGTGTGTGTGTGTGTGTGTGTGTGTGTGAGATACGTATTTGCCTTTAAGATTTGGATGGAGGAGTGTATGGCAATGCCTATGCTCAACTATATCCAGTTTACAACTGTCTGCACATGCACACACGTCTTTTTATGTATTGAGCACATACTCTCACATGTATGAACACAACCACATACCTTTCATTTGGAAAGGGACACGCGCGCGCACACACACACGCACGCAAGCACCCACGCACATACACATGCGCTCGCGCTCGCGCTTGCTTGCTTCCGACTTTTTTTTTTGCCTCCCATCGCTCTTTGAAAATAACTTTAGAAGTCAGTGATTGCACATCAACTGATTTTAATTCGATAACTGAAAGTTGGATTGGTCCAAGAGTAGTTTAACAGTAACTGATTTAAAATCAGATTAGAATCTCTTTCGTAATGCAAACAGCTATCTTAGGTAACATAAACAACATTACATGCTAGTAATAATTAAAAAAAAAAAAAAAGAAAAACAGATGTCGGTCAACAATCGTTGTTGCCCTTTCTGATGCCGTGTTCGTTGGTTTCTGTTGTTGTTGTTTTTGATGTTGTTCAACTAAAGCTTGCGTCAGAGGTTCATGAAACACGCCCAAAATAGGTTTCCTGTTCACCTTCCTTTTACCTTGGTCATGCAGAAAGACCGGAGATGGAAGTGTTTGCTGCAGTTGTTGCAGTACGAAATGTCGCTCTGACACAAAATGTAACCCGGTGAAATTCTATACCGACGTTCCGGTACAAAATGTTACACCGAAAAAAAAAGAAATGTAACCTGGTGTTCCATTCTTACGGGCATTGTGATATAAAACGTCAGTCTAATACAAAATGTAACCAGGTGATATTCTGTACGGACATTACAGTATAAACTGTTACCCTGATGCAAAATATAACCCGGTGACATCTATATCGACATTGCGATTCAAAATGCCACCCTGATACAAAACGTAACCCATGACATTCTGTACCGAAGTTGCGATACAAAAAAAAAAAAAAAAAAAACACTCCTGTACAAAATGTAACCCGGTGACATTCTGTGCCAGCGTCGTGGTGCAAAATGTCACCCTGATACAAACGTAACCCATGACATTCTGTATCAAGTTGCGATACAAAATGTTATCCCGTACAAAATGTAGCCTGGGGACATTGTCATACTCTAGGGGTCGTGCACACACATGCACATCTGCCCAAAGTACACTCCCCAGGCACACACAGTCACTCCTGTCACCCAAGGAGCGCCAAATAATAAACACAACACAAGAAAGGTTTGTTTCCCCTCCGTCTACGGGAGTACAAATACATGTGTATAGTTGATTATTGTAAAGCGCTGTGAGCTCTAGTGAGAAAGGGCGCTCTATAAATGTACGTTATTATTATTATTATTATTATTATTATTATTATTATTATCAACATGTGCACATGACAGACATTCTGTTCCAACAATGCGGTGCAAAATGTCACCCCCCGATACAAAAACGTATTCCATGACATTCTGTACCAACAATGTGGTGCAAAATGTTTTTGTGCCGTAAAGTCATGCCCTCATGTCCACTATGGAACAGATCGTGTGAATGTCTAGTGTCGGGTGGGGTCCGACTGTGTGATACAGACGTACAGGCTGATGCAGGAGCGATGATGATGCGTACTACCCCAGTTGTACTGCCAATGGTCCATGCTTGTTACCCAGTGTACTGCCAATGGGCCATGCTTGTTACCCAGTGTACTGCCAATGGTCCATGCTTGTTACCCAGTGTGCTGCCAATGGCCATGCTTGTTACCCAGTGTACTGCCAATGGCCATGCTTGTTACCCAGTGTACTGCCAATGGGCCATGCTTGTTACCCAGAGTACTGCCAATGGCCATGCTTGTTACCCAGTGTACTGCCAATGGCCAAGCTTGTTACCCAGTGGGCTGCCAATGGCCATGCTTGTTACCCCTTTGTACTGCCAATGGCCATGCTTGTTACCCAGTGTACTGCCAATGGCCATGCTTGTTACTCAGTGTACTGCCAATGGCCATGCTTGTTACCCAATGTACTGCCAATGGCCATCCTTGCTACTGCGTTGGTAGCGATGCGCTCTGAGGATGGTGGTAATGGCGGTTTGTGTGAGAATGCAAATCTAGTTGTTGACGTCTAATGTGGACAGAAAGACGACTTCAACCGACGGACGGTGACGACAATGATAATGAGATGACTGTAGTACGCTTATTTTGGTAGACATCAATTTTTGCTGTTGCCTAAATGGTCCGAGAAATATGCCTGTTTGAGCCCATGGTAAACTTGCAATACTTGTTTTTTTTCTGTCCTCAAAAACTCTGTGCCACCTCAGAGGCAGTGCACCACACGCCCGGTCGGCCCCGCCGCAGCACCGGCACCGGCAATCCACAGGGAGCAGTCAATGTCAAGTCGTCAAGAAGCAACCTACCGGAGGAGACACTGCACTGCTGCCGATCACAACGGTGGTGTTCAGTGGCGCCTGTTCTGATCTAACATACGCAGGACACTACCTACTAAGCCCCCTACTGACGACAATAATTGCTTAGTCGCGGAGCAGGCGTGAGTGAGCTCTCCCTCCGGAGGGCGCCACCACGTCCGTCCAACGACAGCCCCCATGGACTCGCCGATACCGGTGACCCCGACGGAACCAAACCAAGGCCACAGATGTGGAGAGGACATCGAAATTGAGGTCACCATGACAGCAGGGCATGAAGGGCCACAGAATTTGAGACATTCTTTTTTAATGCTGATCGATGAGAATGAGATGATGAAAGATGATGCTACGTATTTCCGTTTCGGTCTGAGACTACATGACAGGGCTGTACTCTACGCTTCCTTTCATAATATATCCCGGCGTCACCAGGCCCGAGGCATACAGGCACCTGCAGGGTTGGTCAGGAAATTTGAGCAACACTCTCAGAACGCATCCATTAAGTGGATCAAACTCGATGTGTGGTCCCAGTCTTCCCAATGAGTCCGCAGCAAAAGCAACTTACAGAGCAGCTTGGTATTGCACTGACTGCAAGAAATATTGAATTATAAAACAAAGCTTTGCTCTTATGTCTTAGATTGTAGAAATAGTTTTTGCTCTTTGCATGATTTTCTTTTGCTTCTTCAGGTGGCACCTTTGGTGGGTTTTTTTTTTAAACTCAAACAACATACTACGGTATTGTAAATACCAGCCTTTTTCAGGTATAGCATTTTGTTTAAACCGAAAAGGCAGAGGAGTTGGGTCAAATTACCACTTTCCGCGCGGCACTGAGGAGAAACAATCAGGTTTTCGAAATATCGGTATCTGACCAGGCAGTTATATGTTCGCGAGTGAGCTCCCTCCCCATTGGAGATGGTCTCCAGCTTAGGAGGGACTATAAGCTTCGCTAAAGGGTTCATTTTGAGAACCGCATTTATTATCCCCATTCACCCACTAAGCACATACTGTC
>JADBJO010020858.1:17500-30583 GCA_016801955.1 Conus betulinus | reverse complement strand
ACCTACAGGTAAGTCTCGTTAACGTTACTTGTCATACATCAAATATCCTTACATCATTGAATCAGTGTTATCTTCATTTTAGCGTGTTTACTCGTTTACAGTTGCGTTTTTACGTTTAAAGGCTAGGTAAAGAAATATTGCAATCTCTTTTACTACTTTAAGATCCTTTGAAGATATTAACTATGTATATCTAAAAGCATTTGGCTCTCCTTAGTGTTATATTGGTATGAGATCACATTGAAGATCGCTAAGGAGCAGGCAACACAAACCAAAATGGAGTTTATCTTGGTTATTGTTAGAAGGGGGGGGGGATTAATTCTACATCTCTACGAGTTTTGTATTGAAATGAATGCAATAAAATTACCTACTTCAAGTCTAACTTTTGCAAGTGCTTGTTTAAATTACTATATGCATCAAGTGCAAAAATACAGTTCCTGGGTGTGATTCATTTTGAATTATCTATACATTGTAAAGTTTTCACTTGAACTAATGCGATTATCCCACTCCTGCTAGTAACAATCTAACAGTCTTCAACTAACACAGTTCGTGAAATAGTCCACTGATTCAACACCGTGATTATCCCACTGATATCCAAATCCAGTTCTCAACAAAACTAATTGAATCTTGGTTGCCCGTGTCTTTTTGCCTTCCTCATCCAAATTAAGTAGCATAGATACGCTTTGTAAGGAGGCGATTTTCATTCATCCGTGTTAGTTTGATCCAGTATTCAATAAAGCTAGTGTATACATTCACATACAATGGAAATCTACAGGCATTTCTATAGATCTTTGCGTTAGTAGTTCTTTCTGTGACGCCTAGAAAGCGTTTAAATTCAAACAAGTGCACTTTTTCCGCATGTCGTACTCAAATGTCGATTCCAATATACCAACAACCGTTATTTTACCCCATGCAGCCACGTCACCACAACAGATGAGAGGCTCAAATTTCGTGGAAAAGAATGATCCCAATATTTGTATGTGCTGACTACTTTTATTTCGGAACCTCCCAAGTATCAGTATTCGTACGCTGCAAGAAAAACGCCTTTAGAAAAACAGTTATGTTACTTTTAATCATATCAACTTTTTATTTCAACTTAATTGATGATTCATATAAATGCTCAGGTGATTTTGTAATCCTTATTGAGTTTCAGATAATAATATAATACCATATGCAAATAATAATATAAAGAGTTCGACAAGAGTTGGTGTCAGTAAAGCCCCCTGCCTTCTGTTGTTAGTTATGTCAGCTACTAATTCATGTATTTAAAAAGAAAAGGGGGGAAAAGGCAGAACTACAAACATCCCCTTGTTTTATTCCGCACAGGCAGTTTATGTAATCTGTCAGAGATGAACCATTTCTAAACCGCGTTTTAAAGTTAGTATACATGCTTTTTACACAGTCAAACGATTTATCCTGAATTCCTTTTTTTTCTGTAGAATAGGCCATATGCAGAAAAACAAACAAACAAACAAGCAAAGACCTGGCCAGAGAACGCAATAGAATGGACAAACCTCAGGCTGCCAGACCTCCTGCAAAAAGCAGAGCATAGGCAGCGATGGAGAAGAACACTAATGTTGTCCCATATGTCTCCACTACGACCCCGTAGGTCACGGGAATAAGAAGAAAGCCATAGGAATTTCCTTGATATAGAACCGAATGCTCTCTCAAGTCAATCAATGTGACATATAGTTTACGATTTTGAGACAGTTGCTTCTCGACAATGAAAAAATGTATGAAAATGTGATCTATTGTTAAATAGTCTTTTCCAAATCTAGCTTGATGTCCACCTATGATTTTATGTTTATCAACTCAAACTTCAAATTTGTGATTTATTGTATGGTCCGCTGATATCTGTGAGCAAAATACCTCTTTATTGTTGGGGGTGTCTAAACTGCCCTTCTTATGTAATGGCTGTATTAAAGATACTGAACAGTCTTCAGGATAAACACCTTCATCAAATTGTTCCTAAAACGATTTTTTTTCAAAGAAGGTAATGGCTACATTTAATACACTGTTGAATTATTCTTCAAATATTCCATCAAGCCCTGAAGATTTTCCAGTTTTAAGATTTTTAATGGCACTGGATGTTCGGGCTTGAATAGTGGTGCATTTACTACGTACAGATCGTCTTCCGTGCTTTCCGGAATCATTTGATAGTTTACCAATATCTTCAGTACAATCCTCAGTCTCCAAAAGATCACGAAAATGACTGCGTACGCTTCGGTGCAAGTTGTGTTACCCACTTCCATAATTCTTCTATCGCGACTTGATGGGAAACGTGTACAAAGATGACAAAGAATCCTGCAAATCAACTCCACCCATGTATCTGTTGTATTCCCTAACAATCCCTGGTCTTCGCGATGCAACCTTCTTCTTGTCCTTTTTTCTTTTTTTTTTTTTTTTTTTGCAATATCTCTCCACTTCATCCACGGTTCTAGGCCTATGTAGGATGAAATCGTGTCAACTGGCTTGTTGTCAAACCAGCAGACAGCAATTTCATGGGATAGGAGTTCACTTTGGAGTCACATGAACCCAAGATTTGTGAGTTATTTTCAACGAGGCGACAGCCCTGATACCTTCCTTTGCGGTCGTCTGGGATGTAAGCAACATTACCATTACCATCTTCTTCTCTTTCTTTTTACTTCATTCCTTCTTTTTCTTTTTTTACCTCTATCCTCCTTTTTGTTGAGACACTTTTAATTGGAGGAAACAAGTGCAGAGTAGTAATCATTACATTGAGTACCTGGCAAAGATTCGTAAGGGGAGTAAAAGGAATGAGAATGAAAAGACAGGGGAGTATGTTCTGAATGTAAAATCTCTCTCTCTCTCTCTCTCTCCTCTCTCTCTCTCTCTCTCTCTCTCTCTCTCTCTCTCTCTCTATTTTCTGTCGTTCCTTGTCGCTTTTTTTTTCACACATCCTTTTATCGCTGTTCATTCACTTTGTGGCAGAGATTAAGGGCATTACAGTCTGTTGCCGTATTTCTGGCCTTCACCACATGACGTAATGATGGCGTCATTGCTGTCGTCACAAGTGATCTGCAACGCGACGGCACAAGTGGGTTGACGTCGCCATGTTCTTTTCGCTGTCACTCAGCAACGTGTTCTGCAGCCACTGGAAAGTACTCAAAGACATCACTGCCGACAGCATGTTTTTTACGGCACAAATGTCTGATAAATGGGAAGTGTCATTAGGTTTGTAAGGTACCTGTAAGGAACACGCGCGCGCGCGCGCGCGCGCGCGCGCGACACACACACACACACACACACACACACACACACACACACACACACACACACACACACACACACACAAGCATGCACGTACACTTGGAGAGAGAGAGAGAGAGAGAGGAGAGAGAGAGAGAGAGAGAGACAGACAGACAGACAGACAGACAGGCCGACAGATAGACAGAGAGACAGACAAACAGACAGATAGAAAGACAGATAGACAGTAAATCAGACAGGCAGAAAGACACCAACAAAGAGACTGTGACAGACAGACAAATAGGCAGACAGACAGACAGACTCACGCACATTTTCAAGGATTACAATGTCTCCACCCCCCCCCCCCCCCCCCCCCCACCCCCATCACCTTCCAACCCCTACACCCTTCATCCCTATCTCCAACCCCTCCTCCTCCTTCCTGAACCAGCAGCCACGTATTGCTCTTCGTCTGCTTTTCAACATAAGAATTAAATTGAAGAAAGGTAAACATAAAACAACAAATAAGAAAATGCAAATCAGGCCATGTCTGCATCACGCCATCTGATCCAATGTCAACCCACGTTAGCCTTAAACCTTTCCCCCTCCCCTCCCCATTGCCACGTTGCTTTACACGTGCTCTCAATTCTGACCCGTTTGAGAGAGAGAGAGAGAGAGAGAGAGAGAGAGAGAGAGAGTGTGTGTGTGTGTGTGTGTGTGTGTGTGTGTGTGTGTGTGTGTGGTGTGTGTGTGTGTGTGTGTGTGTGTGTGTGTGTGTGTGTGTGTGTGTGTGTGTGTGTGCGTGCGTGTGTGCGTGCGTGCGTGTGTGTGTGTGTGTGTGTGTGTGTGTGTGTGTGTGTGTGTGTGGCCAGCTTGTTTCGCAGTTAACAGAAGTGAGCTAGAATCTCCTCCGCCCTTCTCCGGTCACTTTTTCACCCCCAGTCTCTCCCCTCCACTTCCCCAACCCACGTTCCTCTTGCATCCTAACATTCACGCAATAGAAAACAAATCGCGCCATGTATCCTATAAAACAGCCAATATATTGCACACAGGATAAACAAAACAGCAAACTAACTGACCAAAACCCCAAGAACTGAGTCTTGTTGAAAGTGCTGCAAAGTTTTCTGATCTTGGGAAATGATATCTCCCCTTTCTCAAATAATTAGATGACTCGGAAAAGTTTAATTTTCACACATTGAAAGCTCACACATTGTTCGATATCAAAAATAGAATATTTGCAAAAATAAATTGGTCTTTGGAAATGATGTGTGTTTTCCTTTAGATGTGTTTGAATTTTCCTCGGTTAATGTGCGTTAATGATATGATTAGATATTACTCTCCTATCGTGTTATGTTGCGTGCCATCCGTAGCTGTTTGCTCTCTCTCTCTCTCTCTCTCTCTCTCTCTCTCTCTCTCTCTCTCTCTCTCTGTTACTATTTTGAGTTTCTATCCATATATCTTAATGGGGTGTTTGAAATAATAGCGTTATGTATTATGTATCTGCACAATGGATATGTAATGCCATTTACTGAACAGCAATTCGCATGACAGTGCTAATTTACAATCATTGTTTTAAAGGGACAGTTTGTGCGAGTAGACGATGCTGTTGTCAGGAATGATGAAATAGAATGTGAAGCGAAACATGGTGATTACATTGATTTTTTTCAATGGAATTACAATCATTTAGTGAATCTTGATTTTTTGGCCAAAAATTCTTATGACATTGTATTATTAATACTGAAACCAAGCTTTGCGATTATTCTCCGTTTTATGCCTGTTAGGAAAATAGATCCCAGCTAAAAAATAAAATAAAAATAAATTAAAACAAAAAATAAAAAAAAAAACTTGGGGTATCCCTATCCTTTGACCAGCAAAAGGATACCCGAAGGTTTTTTGTTTTATTAAAAAAAGAAAAACCTAGGGGTATCCTTTCGCTGGTCAAAGAACGCTTTGGGAAGGATGGTGGTGGTGGTGGTGGTGGTAGTGGTGGTGGTGGAATGGTTGTGACTAGCAATCTCAAATTATAGCTGGACTAAACTGATTCCATTGTTCATTGTTAATTTGATTTATTTCCATGGAGATTCATTGTACACTAAGCCATGACCAATTTTGAGAATACCTTTTCATGTTTTGTCTCTTTAGCAGTCTGGTCTGAATTTACATATGGGAATGACGCTGGTTACTAATGTGGATATATTTTGATTGGCAAAATTTAGATTATTCCATTTTGTCTACGATTGTCATTTAATAAAGAAGGCAATTTTGTTGGTGTGGTTAACAAATAGCATCCACTCACTGAACACTATGCTCGACAATGATGTCACGAATATGATTGCGTGATTCCGATCTTACAGTGTGCCGTTGAACATGGTTGTACAAAAAAAAAAGGTCCTGCTTTGATATGGTGAAAGATGTTTGTCGCGGAGCAGCTGTTTTGGGGTCGAGCCTGTTTACATTCTAATACTAACATTAATTTTGCAACTTTGCTTGTCAGCATGGTGATGTATCCTAATGTTGGCGTGATACTTATGAACATTTTATTTTGTTATGAGCAGTAAAATAACCATTGCATCCATGAACTGTCAGGGTTTGGCCAATCCACAAAAATGAAGAGATGCATTTAACTATTTGAGAGAAAAGTCATACTCTATATATTTGTTACAGGATACCCATTTTCGACCAAAATTAGAAAACTATATTCGTGCAGAATGGGGTTATAAATGTTTCTTTTGCGTCTAACAATTCACATTCTCGCGGAGTGGGCTATTTTGTTCAATAATAACTTTGAATTTCAGTTTAAAAAGACAAAAAAGTATTAGGACACAGGAGGTAATTTTATTTTTGCATCAGTCAAAATAATGGACATAGAATGTCTCATTGCTAGTATCTATGGACCTAATCGTGATGAGCCAGAGTTTTACATGGAACTGGAAGATCATATCAGAGAGGTCGGAGCTGAAAATGTCATAATTGGAGGCGATTGGAACTTAGTTCGCAATTCTCTTTAGACTGCTATAACTATAAACATGTTAATAATCCTAGAGCGCAAGAGCAACTAGAAAACATGGTGGATAATCTAGATTTAACTGACATATGGCGTGAATTAAATCCGGAATTACGCAGATATACTTGGAGGAGAACTAATCCATGTCAACAGAGTCGTTTAGATTTCTTTCTTGTTTCAGACTGGCTTTGCAATTATGTTATAGATGTTGATATATTACCAGGATATCGGTCTGACAACTCCTTAATTACAGTAACGTTAGAACAAGGCAGAGAGATAAAGAGAAGTTCATTATCGAAATTCAACAGTTCGCTATTAAAAGACAATAATTACGTAAAAGAGGTAAACGAGGTTATCCAAACTGTCACCAAGGAATATGCAGCACTTCCATACTGTCGTTGTGGATTGGCCCAAATTCCTAATTCAGAAATCCACTTTGTTATATCTGATCAACTATTTTTGGATACATTGCTTATGAAAATTAGGGGCAAAACTATATCGTATGCAACGATGAAGAAACGGAAGGACGCAGAAAAACAGAAAGATCTAGAAAGTAATATTTCTTTACTCGAGAGGAAAGTAGCGTTATCGGAACAAGAAAGGCTTGAACTTGAAAAATGTAAACAAGATTTAATTACTCTTCGAGAAAAGAAAATGGAGGTTGTATTGTTGCGTTCAAGGCGAGATGGGGTGCAGAAGGGGAAAAAATAACGAAATATTTTTTGGGACTTGAAAAACGTAACTACGTTAATAAGAATATAATCAAACTTACGAGAGATGACGGTACTATTTTAAATGATAATGATGAAATTGCCCAGAAGTTAATAACTTTTACAGAAAATTGTATTCTAAAAAGATGCAGAGCCTTGTGAAATATTTGATTTAGTAGAAGATTTGCCAACATTAAGTGAGAATCAGAGAACGTCTTTGGAGGGTAAAATTACTTTAGAAGAAGCAGGTATTGCTCTTAAACATATGTCAAATAGGAAAAGCCCTGGGAGTGATGGTTTTACAGCCGAGTTTTTCCAAATTTTCTGGTTGCAACTTGGTCCATACGTTGTAAGAGCGATCAATGATGGATATGATGAAAAGGAGCTTTCATCAACACAAAAAGAAAGCATTATTGTATGCATTCCCAAGGGTGACAAACCTAAAGACCATAAAAAAACTGGAGACCCATCTCTTTTGAATATTGTATAAAAAAAATAGGATCTACTTGTATAGCTAACCGATTAAAGCAAGTGCTTCCCTCTATCATCAATGAGGATCAGACTGGTTTTATTCCTAACAGGTATTTGGGAGATAATATTCGTCTTATCTATGACATTCTTGATTTCATGATTGCATCCAAAAAAACAGGTTTACTTCTTTGTCTGGGTTTTGAAAAAGCGTTTGATGATGTAAGTTATGATTTCATGTTTAAGGTACAGCACGTTTTTAGCTTTGGTCCAACCTTCTCTCAATGGATACAAACATTTTATACAAATATTAAGTCAGCTGTGTCTTTGAATGGAAAATTAGCTGGGTGGTTCCCCGTTGAGAGGGGTTGCCATCAAGGTGATCCAATTTCTCCGTATTTATTTGTTATGTGTGTAGAGATTTTGGCAAATATGATAAGACAAAATAAAGGTATAAAGGGAATTCAAGAAGGTAATACTGAAAACAAGATATCACAGTATGCAGATGACACTGAACTACTATTGGAGGGAGACAAAAAATCATTCGAGGAATCTATTTACACCATTGAACATTTTGGAAGAGTATCTGGACTCGTACTAAACGCAGCAAAAACAAACGCAGTATGGCTAGGTAGTAAACGAAATTCACCTGTTATGTATATGCCGCATTTAAACATAAAATGGAATCCTCCAAAATTCAAAATTTTGGGTATCTGGTTTACATGTGACTGAAAACATTGTGAAATCCTGAACCTTGAAGAAAGTTTTGCAGAAATCAAAACACTGTATAAAACTTGGCTCGAAAGGCAGATAACGCCACTTGGCAGAGTAGCAGTGCTTAAATCTATGATTCTCACCAAACTAACCCATCTATGGATGTTATTACCAAATCCACCGGACTACATTACCGATGAAATCCAGAACTTTATATACAGTTCGTTTGGGGCAAAAAAAAAAAGACAGAATCGGTAGGAAAACGTCTGTGAAAAGCGTAGTGCAGGGGGGAATCGGAATACCAATCAAAAAAAAAACATATAAATGCTTTACAATTACTTGGATTCGTAAAATCTTATTAAGTAAACATAGATGAAGAAAGTGCTTGTTTCAGTGTATGAAAAAGCAGAAATTATCAATAAACTAGGATCCAATCTGCCATGGAGCGATAAACTGAATAGCTTCTGGGAAGACGTATTCAACGCTTATGGAGAAACTGGTGAGATTGTTCCTGTTAAAACTGCGGAGGAACTCTGTTCAGAGCCCTCTGTTTTGTAATCCCAACTTAAAGATTGGGGGCAGATCAACCTTTTATAAAAACTGGATTGAAAACGATGCATTCTGCATACGGAATCTTCTGGACGAGAACAGTGAATTTTTAAGTTTCCAGTCTTTTGTTGATAAATACAGTATCAATACAGATTTTGTTACATATAATGGTTATGTTGGTGCTGTGAAAAACTATTTGAGAGAAACTGGACTAGAAATGAAATGCTGTGAGGAAGGTATGGCTTGTAAATTATTAACTGAAATCTGTTCAGTGTCAAGAGGAGCCACACATTATTACGATTAATTAAATCAAGACCTAACAGAACCAGGTTTTTGCAATAAATGGAATGTAAGACTACATAAGGAGGTTCTATGGATGAAAACTTTTTCAAAGTCCAGCAGATAAAAGACATTAAACTAAGATGGTTTCATATGAGAATTATTAACATAATTTTGGCAACCAATTATTTTGCAAAACATGGGAATTGCAGAGTCAGATAAATGCTCTTTTTGTGAGAGAGAAAAAAAAAAAAACATATATTTTTGGCACTGCCAGTATGTACAAAACTTCTGGAAAGAGTTTCAAACGTGGCAACACAGAAAATGTAATATAAAAACTGTTGCTTGATGAAAATATTGTTCTGTTTTGTTCTGATTGTAATTTTAAATCTGATAGAACGTTTGACTTAATCCTGCTACTCGCCAAATTTTATATTTATAAATGTAAATATGAAAAGAGTTTACCATCAGTTCAAATCTTTTTTGTATTTTTGAAAGCCAGATATGAAATAGAAAAGTATGCTGCTCTTTTCAACATGTCCCATGGAAATTTCGTGGCACAATGGATTCCATACTTGACGTTATTGGAGTAAAACACAAATTATCCATTGTATACAAAGGCTATGACAACGAAAAAAAAAAAAATGATGTCACGAATATTATTTCCCAAAGGGTTTGCACATATGCTGCCATCTGCCCTCCCTAAGTGACATGGTGTCCATGCTACAGGAGCTGAACAATAAAGCTGATGGAATCAAAAACAGCATAAAGGACATCAGTGATGTTTCGCTTGCTTGCAGGAAGAGGTCCAGACCTTGATGGGAGAAGTGACAGACCTTCGTCCTGAGAATGAAGATCTGAGGAAGAGGCTGCTGGATGTTGAACGTAAAGCCGACGACCTGGAAGAACGTTCCAAGCAGAACAATTTAATCTTCTACGGTCTCCCTTGTGAACCAGCAGAACGCAGGCGGAATGTGAATGCATCGTTGGCGACCTGTTGGTGGACAAACTGACTTGACTGGTGATGTTCAGTTTGACAGTGCATCGTCTGAATGGTAAGCTCGACTCGCCTGTCATCGTCCACTGTACGTTCTACTGGGACAGAGAGAAGATTCTCAAGGCCAAACGCGAGTTGAAGGGCAGTGGCGTGTTTGTTGGGAAGGACTTCACTTTTCGTGTAAGGCAGGTACGTAAACAACTGTTTCAGCATCTCAAAAAGGCCAGAGAAGAGGGCAAGAGAACAATTATGGTTTACGACCATCTCCTTATTGAAGGGAAAATATTATCGGGGGGGGGGGGGGGGGGGGGGGGGGGGGGGGGGGGGGGGAAGGAGGGGGGGACTATTAGGGAATCAGTCTAGGGGGTAGGCCAGCCCAATTCGACAGCGGTGACATTTCAAGAATCCACACATGCAAGTTGCGTAAAATGGCAAGAGGACGACAGTCAGAGGAGCGGCACAGGAACACCGAGTTGTGAACTGGCTGACATTGTGAATGCTGTGCGTGCAAAGGTGGGGCGGGGGTCATATGTAGATAAGAAAGAAGGGGCTGTGGTGTTAGTTGATGATGATAATGCCTTTCTTGATATTGATGTTACTGGTTGTATTGATAAAGGGGTAGCATCGTTGTTAGGTTCAACAAATGATGATTTTTATGGTAAAAAACGATGTAAGAGACATTTACGGAGGCTTGTCATGTGCCAGGAGACGCCTCAAAAGGAAATCCATGACACGGAGTGGAAGTACAGGGACGATAATTGTCTAATGGATGAACGAGTGGTCAGTGATACATTGTGGTGTGAAAGGAAATATAATAGCGTGTATGGAAACGAGCTACCTATAGATCATTGTGAAGATGATAGACAGAGTGATGTTTTCTTTTCTTTTTTGCATTGGAATGTGAATGGTCTTGTGACAACATTTACAGATAATGAATTTGTTTTCTTATTTATCAAGATTTGATTTCATTTGTCTTGTTGAGACCTTTGTAGAGGACTTCCAAAACCTTCTGTGTCCAGATTATACTGTTTATCATAAACCTGCTGTGAAGTTTTCGAAACAGGGAAGAAGGTCAGGTGGAGTAGTGTGCCTCATTAAAATCAGTTTCACATCTTATGTTCATGAAATCAAGACAGACTGCCCCAGTGTTCTTTTATTTTGGTTGATAAGAATGGAAGATGTGCTGTATGTTTGTTCTTATGGTCCACCAGAGGGTTCGCCTCATCACATTTACTTTGACGTTGAAAACGGCATTAGTGAGCTCGAAGAATGTCTTTTTAATTGTCTGCTTGAGTTTGAGGACGTGTTTGTGATTTTCTCAGGTGATCTGAACAGCAGGACTTCTGACGATTCTCCAGATATGTTGACGATCGTGATGTATGTGATAACTGTGTTAATTATTGTTGTATTTCAGGTAATACTATCAGAAGGTGTGCAGATATTATTCTCAATAATTATGGAACATGTTTGCTGAATATGTGCACAACCCTTGGATTGTGCATTCTGAATGGTGCATGCAACGGGAGATGCTGATGGTAGTTTTTTATTATATATCAGAAATAGGATGCAGCGTCAACGATTACTTTCTCCTGTCTGAGTAATCGTATTTCACTGTTGTATCTTCGTGTGAATTGTTGGTTACAGAGGAAATAGAATCAGATCATCTGCACATTGAATTACGTTTTAGAGTTAAAGAAAGAAAAGATAAACGTACCACAAGCTTCCCAAAGGGTTGCTAGTTTATTGATAAGTTTGTATGGTACAAGGATTTGGAACAAACTTATATTCAGGAAATGAATTCTGATGAAACGATATTCGTGATTTACAAATTTGCTACAAATTTGATTGATCATTATTTCAATTGTGCTTTGGAAATGTTTAATGACTGGATTAAAAAGCAAGCTAACTGAAATAAAAAAGAAAAAAAAGGAGAGAATTAAGCTGACTAAGTGCGGTAAAAACAGTGACTGGTTTGATAAAACATGTAGGCTGGGTAAAGTTAAAGCAAAGGGACTGCTTTCTATTTGTAGGAAGACCAGAAAGAAGGAAGACAGTGATGCGTACTGCATAGCAAGAGGAGACTTAAAGAAAAAAAAAAAAAACAGTTTAAAGATTTGCTGTTGGACACTCTAGTCTCGTCAGTAAACGATCAAAGAGAATTTGGGAAACTGTACGTAAAATATCCTAAAAAAAAAATTAAAAAAAAAAAGAAAAAAAAGAAAAAAAACTGTTCAATATAGTCTGACAGTCGATGGCTGATTTAAGCATTTTAAAAATTTACTTCAATTAGAGGTAATCGCAAATGTGTCAGATTTGGTTGAAATTGTCAGTGATGGCAACGAACCGGAGGTAAGCTATATCAACCATCCAATATCAAGAGAAAAAAAAATCAAAGAATGGAAAGGCTGTTCAACCGGATCAAATTATTGGTGAGTTGCTAAAGTGTGGTGGGAATCGTGTCATGATTTGTTGTAAAGCTTTTTAATATGTTATTTGATAAAGGCGCATTTCCTGACAACTGGACAAACCCTATCGTTGACCCTTTGTTCAAGAAGGGTGACATCAATAATCCAATCAATTACAGAGGCATTTCTTTATGTGATACAAGTAGTAAAATTTACAGCGCAATTATTAATAGTTGACAGCAGGAATGGATAGAGGAGCATAATTTGACAGGCGAACATTAAGCTGGATTTAAGAGAGGATACTCCACAGTTGATCACATGTTCACTTAATTAACACTCATACAAAAACAATGTTGTTTTAATCGTAAACTGTATGTAGCCTTCATTGATTTCGAAAAGGCATTCGATTCCGTAGAAAGCATCAAAGGCAAGACTTTTAGGTGTATTTCAGCGCATGTAAGACAGTATTAAAGCAAGATTTAGAAGCGGAAGTAGTGTACCAGATCATATTGCTTGCACTCACCGAGTGAAACAAGGAGACGCTTGCAGCCCTGTTTTTTTTTTTTTTTTTTTTTTTTTTTTTTTTTTTTTTTTTTTTTTTTTTTATTAATGGATTAGCGTTAAATGTGAAAGGGGAGGGAAACATGGGGCAACATTTATGTCAGATTATTTTGAATTATTCATACTGCTTCTGGCTGATGATATGGCTTTACTTTCTGAAACTGCCATAGGGTTACAAAAGCAGATAAACAGTCT
>JADBJO010020858.1:7500-12500 GCA_016801955.1 Conus betulinus | reverse complement strand
ATCAAGATCCTGGGGCTGCACGAAACACAAGATGGGAATACGAGGGAAAATTGTGAGGAACCGGTGAAGGATATGCTGGACCCTGCATGGAAGGAGCATGTGGTGGATAGGGCACATAGGTTGGGGAGAAGGAACCCGCTGAATCCGCACCCAAGACCTGTGATGGTGAAACTATTAAAATGGTCAGATGTGAGGAAAATCATGAAAGACACGGAGGGGAGGGAAAAGGTTGAAAAGAGAAGGGATCAGACTGATACAAGGCAGAACAAGACGCCAGACTGAAACCCTGAGAACACTACGGTCCCAAGGAAAAGTAGGCTACTACAGAGGGGGGCAGCTACAAGTGAAGGACAAAGACAGTGTGCCATCAGGACAGTGTGAACCGCAACAAAGGTGGCATAACAGAGAGCACCAGGCTGGGAATGGCCACGTGATGGGAGGGGGGAATCTGGGTGGACAATATGGATGGAGAGGCCGAGGAGAGGATAGGGGAGAGGGACAGAGCTAGGGGATGGGGGGGGGGGGGGGGGGGGGGGGGGGGGAGGATGGACCAGGGGAAGGGGGAAATGGGGATGATGTGGGAGTTGAGGGGGGTGATGGGGGCAAGGAAGTGCATGGACAAGAGGGGGTGGGGGTGGGGGCTGGGGTGGAGAATGCAAACAGCAGGGGGGGGGGGGGGGAATGGGGGTGTGGGAGGGGAGGAGTACAGAGGGGCGCATGGGTGCAAGGGAAGGGGGGGAGGGAGATGGGGGACAGGGATGGAAGAGGGGAGTGAGAATGAGGGAAAACGAAACGAGGGGCGGGGGGGGGGGGGGGAGAATGTGGGGGCGAGAGGGGGGAATAGGAGGGAGGAGATGTGTGGGGGTATGGGGGAGTGTACGGACGGGGGGGGGGGGGGGGGGGGGGGGGGCGAATGCAAGCGAATGACGAAGGTATCAGGATACAGACGATTCTGGAAGTGAACATGAAAACGTAAGAGAAAAAGATCAGCGAGCAAAG
Organism: Conus betulinus; assembly: GCA_016801955.1. Classification (NCBI taxonomy): domain Eukaryota; kingdom Metazoa; phylum Mollusca; class Gastropoda; order Neogastropoda; family Conidae; genus Conus; species Conus betulinus. The sequence goes on along the minus strand of JADBJO010020858.1, from coordinate 11,501 downwards.
GAGAAAGGAGCGCAGGAAGAAGAAGGTGTGGAGGATAGACTGAGTGTGTATGATGGGAAGAACAGTGAAGAAAAAGAGGAAAAAGGATGGTGTGAGATGGTGTGGATGAGGGAAATGAAATGCGAGTATGTGCAAGTGTGACGATGAGTGAGTGGGAAAGCCTACCACAGAGTCTTTGGGAGATGGCAGAGCTAGAAAAGGGCAAAGGGACATAGTGCGCAGAGGGAGAGACAAGTGTACAGTCGATATCGATCGACAGGGCACACAGTTAGGGAGACCTAGGTGGGCACGTAGGGTCAGAGTCAGTTGCAAGCTCACAATGCGAGTCAGAAGGCACAAGTGAGCAACCATTGATCGATGGGGTGCCTCACTCGCAGCAGGTGGCTGTCACTCACATAGGAGAGAGAGAGAGAGAGAGAGAGAGAGGGGAGCAGTACTGATCGAGGGAGTGCAGGACTCGTGTCACGACACCGCTAGTCACACACAGGGCACACACAGCAATAGAGGGACAGTCAGAGGGAAAGGGGACGGGAGAAGGGGGGGGGGGGGGGATGGGAGGGAGCCAGTCAGAGTGATAAAACACACACAAAACGCAATATGCGACAAAACCTCACGAAAGGATATAATACACACACGCAGCAGTAGGAAGACAGAGGAAGAAAAGAAAAGGAGAGAGAAGGCAGAATGAGAGACATTGCGAAAGGAAAAAGAGCACAAACCATAAAGAATCAGGTATTACAACCAAATACAAACAATACAATTACTTCAAATAGACAGAAAAAAAAAAGACAAGAAGGATACGAAATGAGGGGGCGGGCCTGGGCGGTCCAAAAACAGATCCAAACAAGAGAGAGAGAGCGAGAGAGAGAGAGAGAGAGAGAGAGAGAGAGAGAGAGAGAGAGAGTGAGTGAGACAGGGAGGAAATAGAGGATGAGACAAAAGATGAGAGTGAGAGAGCGTTGGAAGAGAGGAGGGATGAAAGAGAGGAATGAGAAAGCTAACACATTGTCCTTTTTGTGTTGGAATGTGGAAGGGCTGACTGAGAAATTATCAGACCCTGATTCCACAGAAATTGTCACTGCCTTTGACTTTTGTTGTTTGTCAGGAACATTTACTTTAAAGTCTTTTCATTTCGATGTAAAGTTTCGTGATTTTCTGCCCATGTATTGGCCAGTGATAAAACTATACACGGGATCGATAGGCCTTCAGGAGGTACTTTATTATTAGTGACTAAAAGGTTAGATCATATTCAACTGCTAAAAACTAATCTTGAAAATGTACTATGTGTGAAAGTGAACAGAAATATATTGCACTGTGAGAAAGATATATTATTTTGTTACATGTTTATGTTCAAGAGGGGAAATTTGTAAAAATAATTATATGGACTCAAGTAAATCACAGGAACATACACAGTTTTTTTTAAAACAGAAGTAGCACAAAGACGGCTAGAACAGATAACAGAAGAGGTGGAGCAAGATGTAGATGCAAGTATAGAACATTTCAATACATTGTTGAAAGAGGCAGGCGGATATATGTACAAGACAATAGGGATAGGGGGAGAAAGTAAATTAATGAATGGATGGTATGATGACGATTGTAAGCAGAAAAAAGAAAGACGCCAGATAAGCCCTAAATAAACTTAGATTTACAGATAAAAGGAAAGAATAACTTAGATTTACAAGATAAAAGGGAAGAATCCAAATAAATATCAGGAAAGGGAAGTAGAACATAGAAATGAAAGAGCGTTCTACCAAAAACCAATCAGAAAAAAAAAAAAAAAAGAGAGAAATCAAAATTTATGACACACTTAACGCAAAGCTCAAAAGACAGTCAAAAAGTTCTGGAGTACAACAAAGAAGATTAGTCATCTAAATTGTACAAGGTACAGAGGATACACTATATAATCAGCTGTTAAAATAGTTCAAATCTCTGCTATACATTAAAGTGACCAATGGTCATTGACACTGACCACTGGTTGTCTGCATGGCACAAGGTATACAAACACTCATGAGACACTGATTATCTGTAAAATAGTTGAAATACCTTACTTGCGTCATAGTGACCAGTGGCACTGACCACTGGTCGCCGGCATTGTACAAGGTACACGGGAGCCTATAATTAGCTGTAAAATGAAATTGATAAAAACAGTGAGGCAGAGAACAGTAAGCAAGTGGGGGTAACGTTTGCTCCGATAAGAAAATCTATCACAGTGTAAACTTTATTTCAAGACTGGCACGGTCTTTAAACTCGAATACATTTAGACAAATACAAAAAGATGAACTATCTAAAAGTGGGGGAAAAAAAAACAAGCGCATGCCAACAACTGAACTGTCAAGTAATGACTTGGCAAAGATTTGGACTTAAAGGAGAGGGGGGGGGGGGGGGGGGGGGGGGGGGGGGGGGGGGGGGAGCTGAAAACGGAGAACCTGAAAACATGAAATTAAGATGATTTATCATAGATATGAAACTCACCGCGAGCTGCCTGATGGAATCATCGTAATCCCTTTCGAGGGCAGATCTATTTGTACTGCCTGCACCGAGGCCTTTGTACTGCCTGTACCGAGGCCCTTCGTCCGCTGGATCGAAACCTATCAGGGAGACACGGCTGGTTGTGTCTGTGCTCCTGGAGTTAAATAGAGACACACCACAGTCCATAATACTGTGGTGTTCTCACCACCAAGTGTTAAAAAAAAGAATCCAACAGCACCCCCAAAGCAGCCAACGAAGGGTAGTAAATGAAACCAAACGAAAGTGTGGGGAGGAAAAAAAAAGTTGCTGAAAAACTAAAGACATTATGCAAACAGTATAAAATGTACAGGACAATCGTTCAGTCTACGCATGAGGATCCACCCAAGGATACAAGGGAGATCAAAAGACAAACACAAAGACGGACAGAAACAAATACAAATAGCCTCGATTTAATCGAAACGAAATTGATAAACAAGTGACGCAGGGAACAGTAAACAATAAACAGTAAACAAGTGGGGTAACGTTTGCTCCCATAAGAGAACCTAACAAAGAGTAACTGACTGTCTGACTTTATTCAAGTTTAAATGACTGTGCCAGTCTTGAACTAAAGTTACTCTGTGTTAGCTTTCAGTATTTGGGATAAATAGCTTGGGTTATACAAGAACTGGCGTTGGGTATGATCATTATGTTACAACTAATTCTTTAAGATGAAATTAGCGGCTAGCATAACGAATAAATAGCATACCAATGATATAAAATATTGCATGTGTTCGGCACTCAAGCTTTGTTGCTGAGCGACGACTGAGAGAGAGAGAGAGAGAGAGAGAGAGAGAGAGAGAGAGAGAGAGAGGAGAGAGAGAGAGAGAGACTGAGACAGAGACAGAGACAGAGAGACAGAGAGACATAATGCTACTTTGAGGCAAGTCGTGGGGATCACAAGATTCCAGATTGTTTTGTGGAGAGTGTGTGCGTATATTTGAGGTATTTGAGGTGTGTATGAGCCACGAACTTCACAAAAATAGAAGAGAAGGCTGACCCGTTCCGCGCAAAAAAAACAAAAACAAACAAACAAACAAGCAAAAACAAAAAACAAACAAACAAAAAAAAAAACTTCTCATTTAAAAAAAAGTAATGAATTTTGGAAAGACGTTTTCATTTCATATAAAATCTGTAGATCAGGTAAAATTAAGCAGTTCGCATGAGATATTAGCAGAGCCGTTCTTTTGTAATGATGAGTTCAGAGTTTGTAATGATGTCATGAATTTCAAAACCCGGATAACAGAGCAGGTACGCCTAGCTAAAGATGTCAATGAAGTGGAAGTTCTCTCCATTATAAAAGGTTATCTAAAAAAAAAAAAAAAAAAAAAAAAAAACACGATAGTGTGATAAATTATTAGATTACATGGGATGAGTGTCATCAATAAAAAGTTATTTAACAAGTACAGATATCAAGATAACTAACAATAACTATAATCGAAGAACAAAAGCGCTGCAATTAACATCTGGAGTTTAAAAAAATGTACAAAAAATCA
>JADBJO010020857.1:0-30585 GCA_016801955.1 Conus betulinus | reverse complement strand
TTTTAAGCAATCTAAAAATTGAAAAAAGCGATTATATAAGATCATAATGTGATAATAAAAACACCAGAATTTCCATTTTGTGTTCGCCTGCACCCCTCTCTCGGCTCAAAAAAGCGTCTATACATCATCCCGTTCATCTAAACGACACGTACAGGTGTGTCCGGTGTGCACCTGAGAGAAGTTTGTACTGATTCTCCTCATCAAGCACAGCGATATTGTTGACAGGACACATGCAGATGAAGATATTGTTACAGACACATGCAGATGAAGATATTGTTACAGACACATGCAGATGAAGATATTGTTACAGACACATGCAGATGAAGATATTGTTACTGACACATGCAGATGAAGATAATGTTGCAGAGACATGCAGATGATGATAATGCAGTGGAGGATAATGTTGCAAATTCATACTGATGCAGTTAGCGCTGCAAACCCCCATACAGGTGAGGGCGACATTTCACAGCTGTGCTGATGAGGGTAACGCCATACATACATGCATGCACGTAAGGTTAGTGTTAAAAGATCTGTGCTGATGCGGATAATGTTACAGATTTATACTAACAAAAGTAGCATCTTATAGAAAACGTTGATGATGATAATGCTACCACGCTGATGATGATAATGCTACAGATCTATGCGATGAAAGTGATGTTACATATCCACGCAGATCTTTAAGTTTCTCGCTCAAAAAATGTTTCCCATCAGAAGGCAGCGAAATAAAATCAATCAAGATGTCTTATCGATGCTAAATCTAGTTCAACGAGTGAATGTACAAAAATATATATCAATGCACAGTAATCAGTTACCAAAACGTTCACCATCACTTGTTGAGGTCCGTTATTCAAAACGAACGTTAGCATCGTTAACCTGTAAAAAGATTAATACTAAAAAGACAGCCGACCTCCCAAGCTTATCCATTACTGTACAACTCGGAGATCAGTGGCTAGAATCCCCATGAAGACAGGGACACACGCTATGGACACAGTGTGTCCAGGGCAGAGCTGATACTGACACTGAACCGTCAAGCTGATGGGGTCCGCGCTGACGGAACCCATGACGTTGGTCACCAGACACACGTACACCCCGCGTCACTGCTCGTCACGGGGGACACGGTGAGCGGAGGCGTGGCCAGCGTTCCGCCGCTGTAACGGCCCGTCACGCTCAGCTGCACGCCGTCCTTGAGCCAGAGGAGGGAGACGGCGGGAGGGAGGCGGAGTAGGAGCAGGGGAGGGTGACGGAGGTGCCTTCCTTCCTGCTGGGTGAACTGGGTGACCGTGGTGACGAACTCCGGAGGGTCTGTGGACACCCACACGCCATTACTCACTCCATCCACCCAGCAGTTACTTCACAATTCTGTGCTCTATTGCAACTTCCGTGCCCCCCCCACACATACACACACACATGCACACACAGACATGCATACACGCAGCGGCACTTCTCCCATGTCATTCATTCTGTCTCTCCAGTACACAGCCACACACAGGACCGCCAGTCAAAATCAAGGAATTACATTCATCAGGAACAACAGTCCACTGGACACACTCCACCGTTGCCGAGTCATTTGGGGAGTGGTCAACGGTGGGTTTTCTGATCCAGCACACACAGGACTTTGCCTGCTTAACCCCCTACTGGCCACAATTATTGCTTAGTCGCCGAGCCAGCGCCGTGAGAGTTCTCCTTCACAGGACTCCACTATGTCTAACTAGCAGACAGTCCCCATGAAGCTGAGACACATCACCAAGAGCATCGAATAGCAGAGAAAATCCATATGGGAGATCACCATGACAAAAAGGCAGGAATGGCCACAGAATTTGATCATTCATTTCAGAACATCAGCGAAGATGAAAATGATGGTGATGCCACAAGGCTAATTCTGCTCTGGACTTCAAAACGGAGCTGTGTTCTATGTTTTCCTTAAAAAAAAAAAAAAGCAGCCCAGCATCAACCAGGCCCAAGAGATACAAACACCTGAAGCGTCGGCCAGAAAAACCGGAAACTTTCTTGCAGATGAAACTCAACGGTGTGCTTGAAGCCTTCTCATTTGAGCCACAGTACACGCAATGGGAACTGGAGCCAGCTGTGCCGAAAACCCACACAAATGGAGGTCTAGAGAGAGAGTCGAACCCACGGACCTTCCAGACTACGCGACCAGACGCAAAACACTGCTCCATGGTCAGTCTTTTTAGTTATGGCGTATGTGTGTGGGGGTGGGTGATGGGGTGAGTGGGTGAGTGTGTTTTTCTACACATGCAAGTGCTTGTCTTCATAACACAGTATGGACAACACATGAACAGAAACACACCACACACACACACACACACACACACACACACACAACCACACTGATCGACTGACCAACAGACACAGACAAACAGACAGACTGAGAAACAGGCACAGAGAGATAGTGGAGCAGTGCGAGACAGAGACAGAATCAAAGGCAGAAAGGGGGGGGGGGGGCTGGAGGACAGGGGTTTGTACGAGGGAAGGAGGAGAGCACACAGAGAAAGAGAGAACCAGGCACAAATCAGACCTACTCACAGTTAATGACAACGTTGGACTGCGTTACTGAACCCTCGTCCCACGCTGTTGAGAGCGCTGCAGACATACGCCCCGGCGTCTGCACTGGTCAGCTGGACAATGGTCAGACTGGGGAAGGACAGAGATGAGCCTGGACCCTGCCCCCTGACCCGGCCACGTCGACCAACTGGCCGTCCTTGTACCAGCTGACGCTGAACGGAGAGGGATTGGCGGTCATAGGAACACTCGATGATCAGAGATTGGGTGACGTCACGAATGTATGACGTGGATTCCAACGTCATGACGGGGGCATCTGTGTGAGAGACGGGTTTGGGGACCAGCATGGTCAGGACTGACGGGGCCCTCACCACGTGCCCATGTTTTCTCGTGACGCGTCTTAAGTAGTAACGATATTTTCTGAAGGTTCAAATCAACTATCTAACATTTTTAAAATCATGTTTGTAACTCCAGTCTGGATGGCGATCAGTCACCATGTGCTCATTGTAATGGATTTGAAACAGACGAACGTTGAACGTCGTTATATCTTTGATGCAAAGAAGTCCGTGCACAATTTTATGAACTCCAACCAAATTACACTCATGTTCTCTAGCTCTTATGGGGTAATCTGTAAATGGGTACTACTACATATAATATTTGAAAGTATCTACATTTTTTAAAAATTCCTAACGATTGCATTTCGCTGTTTGGAGCATGTTGCCAACTAGCACCATACTATCAAAATGGTCCCACTTCTTTCTAAAAAGGCTCCTAGATCCTCTTATATCATACACCAGTAATTTAGCCAAAGGAATATTTTCTCCTTGTCAGTCTGTATTTTTTTTCTTTGTTTTTCTACATTGCATCCTTTAAAACCGTCATCACAATAATTTACTTCATGGAAAATCTAAATTACAGTGTCATAATTATAAAAAAACCGTTATTGGTCTGTTCCTGCAGTTGTGTTCACAATCATTGTGCATAAATCTTTTCAACACAGTTTGATGACCACCCTCTTCCTCCTCCCTCCAAATTCAGTTCTAAACGTTTGACATCAATTTAAAAGTTCCAACGGAAACGTTGAAATCCCAACCACATATCTTGAAAACAGTCAACCCCTTGAAACGACGCAGTACTTTTGAATGATAGAATGTGACAACACAATCTACAAAAAATATATCTGAATATTTTGAAACCAATTTCAGAAAGTCATATCTAAATAAATACGTCATTTAGACCCTAGATTTTTTGTACGAATATGACATGTTTCTGATAGAAAACAAAGGGTACAAGGAAAAGTCAAAGACTATTCCTTCATCGATACTGGCAAAAAAAAAAATCATCCAGCTATTCTCGATGTCTGTCGTTATAACCTTTCTTTCTAAGCATATCTTGCTTCAAACAATGTAACCAGAAGAGACATATACTGAAATCTGGCAATTTGATGTTTGTTTATGCATGCATGGGTAGATATGCGTGTGTGTGTGTGTGGTGTGTGTGTGCTTGTGTGTGTGTGTGTGTGTGTGTGTGTGAGTGTGTGTGTGTGTGTGTGCGCGCGTGTATGCGTGTGGTGTGTGTGTGTGCGTGTGTGTGTGTGTGTGTGTGTGAGCGTGCGTGTGTGTGTGTCAGTACGTCTGAGTCTGTGTGTGCCTGTATGTCTGCTACGTGTGTGCGTGCATGTGTGTGTGTGTGGTGTGTGTGTGTGTGTGTGGTGTAATGAGAGTGGGTCTGAGTGTGAGTGTGTGTGTGTGTGTGTGTGTGTGTGTGTGTGTGTGTGTGTGTGTTCATGCGACCATGTGTGTGTGTGTGTGTGTGTGTGTGTGTGTGTGTGTGTGTGTGAGTGTGAGTGCGTGCGTGAGTGCGCGCACGTGCTCTTACATGGGCGTGAGTGCTTGTATACCTGCCCGTTTGTTTGCTACCATCGCTGGACACGGAAGGAGCGACAGGTAGGTGTTAAATACACAGATTAATTAAAAAGAAGATTAGCTGATCCGCAATAGATACACAATCACACTTGATAATAGCGCATTAGTTAATTATGATCTGACAATCTTAAGTCAAAGTGTTGCCCAAAAGCATGACTTGTCATTGGGGTTAAAGAGACCTGAAGAGGCACGTGCAGCTGTTTCGGTCCACTGTCCGCCATGTTAGCACGGGTCTCACGTGCAAAATAAAAGTAGCCCACACGTTTTGCAGGTAATGACGAAGTCAGAGTAGTCTCTCCTGAACAGAATTCTTCGGCATATTTTTTTCCGAATTAATTACCTGATGTAATAGAAAAATATTATGAGCAATTATTCGCAGATTATAAAACACGAAAGCAGCAAATAAAACAAATTACCTGGTCTGAATAATAACGGTAGCCACACGGGCTGACCATAAATTTACCACTATGGTCCATATCAAACAAATTTGGCACTGATCGTGAGGAATCCTAGATGGATACATGGACAATTTCCAATGAAATTAAATGACAATGTGTGACAAAAAGGCTTTCGGTCAGTGAAACTTTTAAAACTGGTAAAAACAACCAAACAAACAAACTAACACGCATACTCCTTTATATAAATAACTTGTAGAGGACTAGCAATACCAAGTGCTCTCAAAATTAGGTATACAATATGACTAGCTCACAGAACGCCTTTTTTTTCAATGTCCAGTTGTTTCAGTCAGAATGTGCTTAGGCGCCATGTTAAGCAGTACACATACCACGTGTAAAGCTGGGCCATGAGACGTAATCAATGGCTTTTCTGGGTCATGACACAGTGAAACCTCCAACAAAGACGCTTCCACGAGTAAGACAAACCTGTGTCTTTCAGCAATACCACACGCATCTGCGTGGAAAGTATACTTGACGCACACTGCGAACGCAACATTTCAAGAAACGCAGAAAAGAATGTAAAAGAGGCCTGCAGCATGAGCATGTACATTATCCTTTTCTTCTATGCGCCTGGACCTGAAGCTGCGAGTTCACTATGGGCAGTTTTCTGTATGTGGACATTTGTAATCCCTACACGACGGTGTCCACATCTCGGCAAGGGACAAGCTGGGTAGCTTTTAACTTGGCAGCACAGAGTGACATTACTCCCGATTTCTTCTGTGAACGTTTTGTTCGGTGTCACGATCACTGGTTCATCTGTTGGGGAAAAAAAAATGAATGTGTTTGTCTGACGTCACAGAAATGTTGAGCAGCAAATGCACTCACGTATCCTAACTATATCTTTACGCTTTTTGATATTACAGATGGTGTCTGATTTGACAGAAATAGATTTCAAAGACTGTCTATGTGTATCTAAGTTGAGTTAATCCCCTGCGTTCTGCCTCCCCCTCCCCCTCCTTGCCACCCATCCTCCTCCTCCCTTCCACCCTCCTTCTCTCTGCGTGTCTTCTTTGACAGAAAATTTTACACTGCACCCGTTTCATATACATATTTTAGAGATGACTACTTTTCTTTCAGTCATAAGAGAGGTGCTCAATCACCAACTCCAACAGGAAATCCAGCACATACTGCCATTTGGAAGGCACGCTAAAACGATTTCTCATTACTCATAAAAAATCCACAATTTTCCTTCTCTGTTTTCATATTTAACAAACACCATTAGGCAACAACAAAAATAATAAGGATGATAATAATAATAATGCATCAGTATTTTACACTTCAACTTTCCTTTACATATATCTCTAAATACCGACTCATTCCTTGATCTATATATGACGTAATGCACATACTAATACACAGCACACGGTACTTACATGCAATGTCCAGTGTGGTCAGGGGGCTTAATCCCACACCCAGAGCAGAGGTGACCTGACATCGATACAGGCCACTGTCCGACACACGTGCACTGTGGATGGTCAAGGCGGACACCGTCAGGTTGCCTCCAGTCACACGGCTGTCAGTGGAGGGCACAGACAGCAGGGCAGAGTTCTTCACCCAGCTGACGTTCAAGGCACCAGGGTTGGCGTCATAATCACAAGCAAACGTCACGTTTCCGCCCTTCATGACGTCATAATAATTTGACCAAAACTGACGCGAGTAATGCCTTGATTTTTCGCAAAGTCGGAATAAACGGCGTAAATTTCGGAACGGTCAGAAAATCAGCCACAGCAGGTGAAATGAGAGAATACAAACATGATCGTTTATTACATGGCAATGTATTACTAGAGGTGTGTTAATTTTCTGAAGACACCTTTATCCTGAAAAATATACCCTGGATATTATACTGATACAATTTCACATGCAGTGTATTCGTAAAATCTGGAAATTTAAAGCAAGAGGAATAAAATACCATGATGACGATGGTAAACAATGGGTAAAAGCACTCGTATTACCAGCAGTGGGTACACCAGAAAAGAGAATACATGAAGTAAGGACAATCAAAAGTAAAGGAAAAGAGTCAACCATAAAAAGATAAATGGGCAGAGAAGGGAAAGAGAGTATGAACGACACAGACGAAAAGATTGGAAACAAAGAACACAAGGATATTACAGAACAGAAAAAGACTACGGAGGAGTTAAAAACTGGACAGAAACTGAACGAGAAAGTCAAGAGGATAAAAGAAGAGGATCTGTAGGATAGTAAAACGAGTACAGAGAATACACGGCACACATGCTGAAGGCACAGAGCAGTCAGACTGAATGTTCTTACATGGCAGGGCTGTGGAAAGATAAAACAAAATCATACAGTTACACTCACAGCCTCTGGCAAAAAAACGTAATTAAACGCAAAAGTAGTCTGGTCACACAGGTCAATAAATCATGTACAGCGCTTTATGTAAGAAAATCTTGAAATTCTTAAAAAGTGCACAACTGACCATCTAAAAAAATTGAATAAAACGACAATATACTATATAAAGATCATAATATGATTTTTTTAAAAATCAAGTGTTCCATTTTGTGTTCGACTGTACCCATCTCTCCCTCAAAAAAAGCGTCTACACATCATCAGTTCCAAACGACACGTACAGGCGTGTCCGGTGTGCACCTGAGAGATGTTTGTACTGATTCTCCTCATGGAGCACAGCAATCGCCTCTGGGACGATATACAGATAACAGCAGTTCAACACTCAAGCATTTGATTGGACAATATTGTTACACAGACACATGCAGATGAAGATAATGTTGCAGAGACATGCAGATGATGATAATGCAGTGGAGGATAATGTTGCAAAAATTCATACTGATGCTGTTAGCGTTGCAAACCCCATACAGGTGAGGGCGACATTTCGCAGCTGCGCTGATGAGGGTAACGCCATACATACATGCACGTAAGGGTATTGTTAAAGATCTGTGCTGATGCGGATAATGTTTAAAGATCTATACTAACGAAAGTATTATCATATAGACACGCTGATGATGATAATGCTACAGATCCATGAAAATGAGGGTGATGTTATATATCCATGCAAATGAGGGTAATGTTACATATCCATGCAAATGACGGTGATGTCACATATCCAGATGAGAATGACGTTACATATCCACGCAGATGAGAGCGATAATACAAATCCATGCAAATTTAGGTAATGCTACAATATCAATGCAGATGAGGGTGATGTTACATATCCATACAGATGAGAGTGATAATACAAATCCATGCAAATTTGGGTAATGCTACACATCCATGCCGATGGGGTGATGTTACATATCCATGCAGATGAGGGTGATGTTACATATCCATGCAGATGAGTGTGATGTTACATATCCATGCAGATAGGGTGATGTTACATATCTATGCAGATGGGGTGATGTTACATATCCATGCAAATGAGAATGATGTTACATATCCATGCAGATGAGGTAATGTTACATATCCATGCAGATGAGGTGATGTTACATATTATGCAGATGAGATGAGATGTTACATATCCATGCAGATGAAGTGATGTTACATATCCATGCAGATGAGGTGATGTTACATATCCATGCAGATGAGGTGATGTTACATATCCATGCAAATGAGAATGATGTTATATATCCATTCAAATGAGGGTGACGTTTCATATCCATGCAGATGAGAATGATGTTACATATCCATGGAAATAAGGATGATGTTACATATCCATGCAGATGAGAATGATGTTACATATCCATGGAAATAAGGGTGATGTTACATATCCATGCAGATGAGAGTGATATTACACATCCATGCAAATAAGGATGATGTTACATATCCATGTAGATGAGGGTGAGGTTACATATCCATGCAGATGAGAATGGTGTTACATATCCATGCAGAGAATGATGTTACATAGCCATGCAAATGAGTGCAGCTCTACTATGACGACATACAGCGATCTATCAATAAACAAATCCACAACCAACAGGCGACACGTAGAAAAATGTGAAAATACAAACATACAAATAGATTATGAAGATTTTAAGAAATAAGCTTGTGGATTAACGAAAAACAAGCACGCAGACAAAATAACTGATGGCAAAATAAACGAAGGAATAAAACTCAAACAACAACAAGTAGCCAGCCAACGATCACCCATCCAACGAATCCATTTTTAAAACAAAGCCAAAATCAACGAAGAAATGCAACAGATGAACTGAGATCTTGCTGAGTACCACCGGGTAGGAAGCGTTCAGGTGTCAGCAAATTGCATCCTCTGACACATATATCAGCATAAATCCAAAGAGAATGACAGAAATGAGAACCGAAGTTCGAACAACCAACCAACCGGTACGAGCGTCATGCATCGATTGCCGGGTCCTTTGGCCTGCTGTGTTATTTTCGTCTATTTTTGGCTAGGTTTTGTTTTCAGTCATGCTGATCGGGCTGCGACCCATCTGACCCGTGAGGAAGTTTCAACGGGACACACACCTCGATTGGCAACTCTCAGCTCTGGCACAGTCGTGTGCTAGCTGCTCGGGGGCCAGGTAGCCGATTTACTGCTGTTACCCTCAACCCGACAGGCGGGTCTTAAGCGACTCTGTAATCATGGGGAATGGTCTATAGAAATCGACATTTTTGCACTGTTTAGCATTTGTTTCCACCCTTCCTTTTCCAAAGTGTCAAAATCATTTATCATAAGAAAAAAAAAAATTTTCATTACCACTTTAGTTTTCCGACTCTTTCCCCTGCAATTTCCGGAGTGAAAAAAACAGAAGTAACCTTAAATCATAATCTTTATTAATATACATAGAGCGAAATTTTATTGTTACTCTCTTGCCTCCCTGTCCTGCCTTGAGCAGAACCACATCGTCACAGGCTGGAGTGCGAGTGGAGAAGGCAATGTGGAAAACATGGGAGAGAACTCAGGCAGAAGTCTGTACGAGTACCACACAATTGTATAGCAGGACACCCACTCAGGTCTGACGGCACACTTTCCTCGCATAATTCAAATGAGCAGCGCCGGGTGTGGTGCCTGTTTTCTTCTGCTCTGCGGGGAGAGTTTTCTCTCCTTCCACCTGCTCGATCAGCTGTCCTGGAGGACCTGGTGTGGAGGGACCAACCGTGCCTTGGTAACTGTGTGTGTTTTGACGGAGAGCAGCAACGGGGAAGAAACTCTAGAGACAGCTTGACGGCAGAAGAAACCCTAGAGACAGCTTGACGGCAGAAGAAACCCCTAGAGACAGCTTGACGGCAGAAGAAACTCTAGAGACAGCTTGACGGCAGAAGAAACTCTAGAGACACCTTGACGGTAGAAGAAACTCTAGAGACAGCTTTTCAGCAGAAGAAACTCTAGAGACAGCTTGACGGCAGAAGAAACCCTAGAGACAGCTTGACAGCAGAGAAACTCTAGAGACAGCTTGACGGCAGAAGAAACTGTAGAGACAGCTTGACGGCAGAAGAAACTCTAGAGACAGCTTGACGGCAGAAAAAACTGTAGAGACAGCTTGACGGCAGAGAAACTCTAGCGACAGCTTGACGGCAGAAGAAACCCTAGAGACAGCCCTGACGCAGAGAAACACCAGAGGCAGCTTGACGGCAGAAGAAACCCTAGAGACAGCTTGACGGCAGAAAAAACTCAAGAGACAGCTTGACGGCAGAAAAAAACTCATAGAGACAGCTTGACGGCAGAAGAAACTCTAGAGACAGCTTGACGGCAGAAGAAACTCTAGAGACAGTTGACGGCAGAAGCAACTCTAGAGACAGCTTGACGGCAGAAGAAAACTCAAGAGACAGCTTGACGGCAGAAGAAACTCTAGAGACAGCTTGACGGCAGAAGAAAACTCAAGAGACAGCTTGACGGCAGAGAAACTCTAGAGACAGCTTGACGGCAGAAGAAACTCTAGAGACAGCTTGACGGCAGAGAAACTCTAGAGACAGCTTGACGGCAGAAGAAACTGTAGAGACAGTTTGACGGCAGAAGAAACTCTAGAGAAAGCTTGACGGCAGAAGAAATCCTCCCTCAGATAAGTATTTCGACCATGAACTCTTTACACTCTGAGGGAGCCGGGTCGCATCCTGATCATGACTCCAAGATGTCCTACTACTAGCAACATTTCTTTCCTGACGTTGCCGGGATTCAAACCTGCAACTTTTGGACAGGTGGGTGTCTCATGGTAAGCCTTTTTTTTTTTTTTTTTTTTTTTAGACATATGCCTTATCCCACTGCAAACGGGGCACCTGTTTTAAGCTGGGGAATTTAGCCTTATGGAGTTCACTTTTGTTTTTCGTCGACCAGATGCAGCTGGAACCCTTTTTCGGCTGCCTCTGCCATTAACTTCAGGTCCTCTTCTTACCTGAAATCCTGAGCTGTTTTATTATATCATAGGCTTGATGAGCCTATAAATCCCCTTGCTCCAACTTCTACGGCCAGAACAACGGTCTAGAAGCCGGATTCCCTGCAGCTGATCACTAGACTAGCATACTTTTCAGTCTTGTGAAGCAGCAAGGAGGAATTCTGTTCGCTCGTCTGGCACTTGAAAGGAAGCTTAACTCTGACTGCTCCATTCCCTGGTATGTCCCAAGCAACAAAATCTGGCCATTTGTGGGACTTGAAAAAATTAAGACAGATTTCAATGTTGAAAAGGCTCCTGACGTGGAAAAAGAGACCTTCTAGTCATTGTAAATTGGTTGCACGAGGACTTCGTTTTTCTTTTAACCCAATATTTGGCTTTAGAGTGCAAGGTCTCTTTTCCTTAACGTTAGTACCGTGTGGTAAAATTTCGTTATTAACCAGATGTGAACACTTTTGCGGTTTAGACAAATTAGTTTTTATTTTGTTTCTGTGTTTAACTCCTTTTGAGAGTACGTCGCTTATGATGAGGGAGTTTGTTTTATGTTGTGTAAAAAAAATTGAAAAATGCGGCAGTGAACTCCACTGCGCGTCAGGCACGGGTTTCATTGGATGCTACAACAGCATGTTCTGAAGCATTCTTGAGTGTAACCCTCGAGTAGAAAGATTCGCTTGTGACACCCTCCTGATACGTTGACCTCCAGAGCCCCCCACCCCCATGTCCTCCTCACTGTTACGTTCATGGGATCGTGGGCATTGTGGATTTGTCAGCGCAAACGAGTGTTAGGACTGAAGGGGTTGACTGATTTAAACTTAGCGAGGAATTTGTGCCGTTAAACCTGTTTGTGTCTTACTGTGCGACTGTGTGGTGCTCGTAGAAACTGCTGCCTGCATTCTTTCTCTTGTTTTCCAGATTGCTTTACAGTCTGTTACAATGTGATTCAGCTTCTTTTTGGTAGAAAATCCAGCTCTTCTTTAAAAGAAACAAGATTAATGTCGTCTTAAAGACCTAAAGTTTTGAAAAAGTCACGGTCGCAAAATCACACCGCCAATTTTGTTCTGTTCTACCAACTAGCTAAAAGATCTACGCAGCCATCGGTTCCTCTAGAATTACACGCTAGAAACAAAAACCGTCCACTAGTGACAAATCAACCTGTGCAACCCAGTTGAATTAATTAGCATATTGCCACACAGCAGTGCTTGACTGAAAGGGATTTAGCCGACAGTACGCTACATTGACGGCGTGTTGTTTCACTGGGATCTGGGGACTGGTCATCAAAATACTTTGTAGAAGTATGCCACCATTGTTTCTATCCCGCGTACCATAAATGATAACATCTCCCGACTGGTGGACGGGAAGATCTCAATTCTTGCTCTTACACCACCCAAACAAAGCCAAGAAGCAGTCGGAACTAAAAAGGAAGGGAAAGCACTCACAGTTGACCTGCACCTGCAGGTTGCCTCCCTCGCCCCTGCCGACGTTATTATCCACCACGCAGCGGTACAGGCCTACGTCACTGTTGTCCAGGCTTAGGATGGTGAGGGCGGGGGTGGTGCCGGCTGTACCGCCGGCGTATTTCGAAGGGGAGCTGATGGAACTGATGGGTGTTTTGGCTCTGGACAATCGGTCCGTGCATCGAACTGGTTTAATATTGTGAAATGATATTCAAATTACTATTAAACTCCCTCGCCCCCCCCCCCCCCCCTCTCTCTCTCTCTCTCTCGCTCCGTCTCTCTCTTCCACCCCCTCCCACTGATGATGAAACAATTGTCCCTAATTGGCCCCTGAAATGCGCTTTTAGACTGCTTTCTTCGGATTGCTTGTAAATTCTCTCCCTCAATAACCCATCTCTGCACACACACACACACACACACACACACACACACACACGCACACAGAGTCGTGGTCCTCACCTGTCAGGCTGTCAATACGGTGCCAGAAGACGGTGGTGTAGGCTGGCACACTGTCGATATTGCAGGACAGCGTCAGGTCGGAACCCAGAGACACCACTCACCGGATTCTGACTGTACGTGACGATGGGAACGTCTTGCAATCGGTACCAAACTAGTCAGTGGCTGTGCGCATCATAACAACACCGCGCGCGCACGCGACGCAAACAGAATACTCCACACGCGCGCGCATGCGCAACCTCGCTGATCTGACTTTGATTTTGAGATCGCTACACTTAGGTATGTCTTGCCCCCGTTTGTGAAAATGGCGTTGCGCGTGTATGCGTGCGAGTGCGCATGCGCGCGCGTGTGGACGTATGCGTGTTTGCGGCGCGTGGCGCGCGCGGTGTTGTTATGATGCGCACAGCCCATGACTAGGTGTGGTACCGATTGCAGACGTTCCCATCGTCACGTACAGTCAGAATCGGTGAGTGGTGTCTCTGGTTCCGACCTGACGCTGTCCTGCAATATCGACAGTGTGCCAGCCTACACCACCGTCTTCTGGCACCGTATGACAGCCGACAGGGTGAGGACCACGACTCTGTGTGCGTGTGTGTGTGTGTGTGTGTGTGTGTGTGTGTGTGTGCAGAGATGGGTTATTGAGGGAGAGAATTTACAAGCAATCCGAAGAAAAGCAGTCTAAAAGCGCATTTCAGGGGCCAATTAGGGACAATTGTTTCATCATCAGTGGGAGGGGGTGGAAGAGAGAGACGGAGCGAGAGAGAGAGAGAGAGAGAGGGGGGGGGGGGGGGCGAGGGAGTTTAATAGTAATTTGAATATCATTTCACAATAATTAAACCAGTTCGATGCACGGACCGATTGTCCAGAGCCAAAAACACCCATCAGTTCCATCAGCTCCCCTTCGAAATACGCCGGCGGTACAGCCGGCACCACCCCCGCCCTCACCATCCTCCTAAGCCTGGACAACAGTGACGTAGGCCCTGTACCGCTGCGTGGTGGATAATAACGTCGGCAGGGGCGAGGGAGGCAACCTGCAGGTGCAGGTCAAAACTGTGAGTGCTTTCCCTTCCTTTTTAGTTCCGACCTGCTTCTTGGCTTTGTTTGGGTGTAGAGCAAGAATTGAGATCTTCCCGTCCACCAGTCGGGAGATGTTATCATTTATGGTACGCGGGGGATAGAAAACAATGGTGGCATACTTCTACAAAGTATTTTGATGACCAGTCCCCAGATCCCAGTGAAACAACACGCCGTCAATGTAGCGTACTGTCGGCTAAATCCTTTCAGTCAAGACTGCTGTGTTGGCAATATGCTAATTCAACTGGGTTGCACAGGTTGATTTGTCACTAGTGGACGGTTTTTGTTTCTAGCGTGTAATTCTAGAGGAACCGATGGCTGCTGTAGATCTTTTAGCTAGTTGGTAGAACAGAACAAAATTGGCGGTGTGTGATTTGCGACCGTGACTTTTCAAAACTTTAGGTCTTTAAGACGACATTAATCTTGTTTCTTTTAAAGAAGAGCTGGATTTTCTACCAAAAAGAAGCTGAATCACATTGTAACAGACTGTAAAGCAATCTGGAAAAACAAGAGAAAGAATGCAGGCAGCAGTTTCTACGAGCACCACACAGTCGCACAGTAAGACACAAACAGGTTTAACGGCACAAATTCCTCGCTAAGTTTAAATCAGTCAACCCCTTCAGTCCTAACACTCGTTTGCGCTGACAAATCCACAATGCCCACGATCCCATGAACGTAACAGTGAGGAGGACATGGGGGGTGGGGGCTCTGGAGGTCAAAACGTATCAGGAGGGTGTCACAAGCGAATCTTTCTACTCGAGGGTTACACTCAAGAATGCTTCAGAACATGCTGTTGTAGCATCCAATGAAACCCCGTGCCTGACGCGCAGTGGAGTTCACTGCCGCATTTTTCAATTTTTTTTACACAACAATAAACAAACTCCCTCATCATAAGCGACGTACTCTCAAAAGGAGTTAAACACAGAAACAAAATAAAAAAACTAATTTGTCTAAACCGCAAAAGTGTTCACATCTGGTTAATAACGAAATTTTACCACACGGTACTAACGTTAAGGAAAAGAGACCTTGCACTCTAAAAGCCAAATATTGGGTTAAAAGAAAAACGAAGTCCTCGTGCAACCAATTTACAATGACTAGAAGGTCTCTTTTTCCACGTCAGGAGCCTTTTCAACATTGAAATCTGTCTTAATTTTTCAAGTCCCACAAATGGCCAGATTTTGTTGCTTGGACATACCAGGGAATGGAGCAGTCAGAGTTAAGCTTCCTTTCAAGTGCCAGACGAGCGAAGCAGAATTCCTCCTTGCTGCTTCACAAGACTGAAAAGTATGCTAGTCTAGTGATCAGCTGCAGGGAATCCGGCTTCTAGACCGTTGTTCTGGCCGTAGAGTAGAAGTTGGAGCAAGGGGATTTATAGGCTCATCAAGCCTATGATATAATAAAACAGCTCAGGATTTCAGGTAAGAAGAGGACCTGAAGTTAATGGCAGAGGCAGCCGAAAAGGGTTCCAGCTGCATCTGGTCGACGAAAAAACAAAAGTGAACTCCATAAGGCTAAATTCCCCAGCTTAAAAACAGGTGCCCCGTTTGCAGTGGGATAAGGCATATGTCTAAAAAAAAAAAAAAAAAAAAGGCTTACCATGAGACACCCACCTGTCCAAAAGTTGCAGGTTTGAATCCCGGCAACGTCAGGAAAGAAATGTTGCTAGTAGTAGGACATCTTGGAGTCATGATCAGGATGCGACCCGGCTCCCTCAGAGTGTAAAGAGTTCATGGTCGAAATACTTATCTGAGGGAGGATTTCTTCTGCCGTCAAGCTTTCTCTAGAGTTTCTTCTGCCGTCAAACTGTCTCTACAGTTTCTTCTGCCGTCAAGCTGTCTCTAGAGTTTCTCTGCCTCAAGCTGTCTCTAGAGTTTCTTCTGCCGTCAAGCTGTCTCTAGAGTTTCTCTGCCGTCAAGCTGTCTCTTGAGTTTCTTCTGCCGTCAAGCTGTCTCTAGAGTTTCTTCTGCCGTCAAGCTGTCTCTTGAGTTTCTTCTGCCGTCAAGCTGTCTCTAGAGTTGCTTCTGCCGTCAAGCTGTCTCTAGAGTTTCTTCTGCCGTCAAGCTGTCTCTAGAGTTTCTTCTGCCGTCAAGCTGTCTCTATGAGTTTTTCTGCCGTCAAGCTGTCTCTTGAGTTTTTTTCTGCCGTCAAGCTGTCTCTAGGGTTTCTTCTGCCGTCAAGCTGCCTCTGGTGTTTCTCTGCCGTCAGGCTGTCTCTAGGGTTTCTTCTGCCGTCAAGCTGTCGCTAGAGTTTCTCTGCCGTCAAGCTGTCTCTACAGTTTTTTCTGCCGTCAAGCTGTCTCTAGAGTTTCTTCTGCCGTCAAGCTGTCTCTACAGTTTCTTCTGCCGTCAAGCTGTCTCTAGAGTTTCTCTGCTGTCAAGCTGTCTCTAGGGTTTCTTCTGCCGTCAAGCTGTCTCTAGAGTTTCTTCTGCTGAAAAGCTGTCTCTAGAGTTTCTTCTACCGTCAAGGTGTCTCTAGAGTTTCTTCTGCCGTCAAGCTGTCTCTAGAGTTTCTTCTGCCGTCAAGCTGTCTCTAGGGTTTCTTCTGCCGTCAAGCTGTCTCTAGGGTTTCTTCTGCCGTCAAGCTGTCTCTAGAGTTTCTTCCCGTTGCTGCTCTCCGTCAAAACACACACAGTTACCAAGGCACGGTTGGTCCCTCCACACCAGGTCCTCCAGGACAGCTGATCGAGCAGGTGGAAGGAGAGAAAACTCTCCCCGCAGAGCAGAAGAAAACAGGCACCACACCCGGCGCTGCTCATTTGAATTATGCGAGGAAAAAGTGTGCCGTCAGACCTGAGTGGGTGTCCTGCTATACAATGTGTGGTACTCGTACAGACTTCTGCCTGAGTTCTCTCCCATGTTTTCCACATTGCCTTCTTCTCCACTCGCACTCCAGCCTGTGACGATGTGGTTCTGCTCAAGGCAGGACAGGGAGGCAAGAGAGTAACAATAAAATTTCGCTCTATGTATATTAATAAAGATTATGATTTAAGGTTACTTCTGTTTTTTCACTCCGGAAATTGCAGGGGAAAGAGTCGGAAAAACTAAAGTGGTAATGAAAATTTTTTTTTCTTATGATAAATGATTTTGACACTTTGGAAAAGGAAGGGTGGAAAACAAATGCTAAACAGTGCAAAAATGTCGATTTCTATAGACCATTCCCCATGATTACAGAGTCGCTTAAGACCCGCCTGTCGGGTGAGGGTAACAGCAGTAAATCGGCTACCTGGCCCCCGAGCAGCTAGCACACGACTGTGCCAGAGCTGAGAGTTGCCAATCGAGGTGTGTGTCCCGTTGAAACTTCCTCACGGGTCAGATGGGGTCGCAGCCCGATCAGCATGACTGAAAACAAAAACCTAGCCAAAAATAGACGAAAATAACACAGCAGGCCAAAGGACCCGGCAATCGATGCATGACGCTCGTACGGTTGGTTGGTTGTTCGAACTTCGGTTCTCATTTCTGTCATTCTCTTTGGATTTATGCTGATATATGTGTCAGAGGATGCAATTTGCTGACACCTGAACGCTTCCTACCCGGTGGTACTCAGCAAGATCTCAGTTCATCTGTTGCATTTCTTCGTTGATTTTGGCTTGTTTTAAAAATGGATTCGTTGGATGGGTGATCGGTTGGCTGGCTACTTGGTGTGTTTGAGTTTTATTCCTTCGTTTATTTTGCCATCAGTTATTTTGTCTGCGTGCTTGTTTTTCGTTAATCCACAAGCTTATTTCTTAAAATCTTCATAATCTATTTGTATGTTTGTATTTTCACATTTTTCTACGTGTCGCCTGTTGGTTGTGGATTTGTTTTATTGATAGATCGCTGTATGTCGTCATAGTAGAGCTGCACTCATTTGCATGGCTATGTAACATCATTCTCTGCATGGATATGTAAACACCATTCTCATCTGCATGGATATGTAACCTCACCCTCATCTACATGGATATGTAACATCATCCTTATTTGCATGGATGTGTAATATCACTCTCATCTGCATGGATATGTAACATCACCCTTATTTCCATGGATATGTAACATCATTCTCATCTGCATGGATATGTAACATCATCCTTATTTCCATGGATATGTAACATCATTCTCATCTGCATGGATATGAAACGTCACCCTCATTTGAATGGATATATAACATCATTCTCATTTGCATGGATATGTAACATCACCTCATCTGCATGGATATGTAACATCACCTCATCTGCATGGATATGTAACATCACTTCATCTGCATGGATATGTAACATCATCTCATCTGCATAATATGTAACATCACCTCATCTGCATGGATATGTAACATTACCTCATCTGCATGGATATGTAACATCATTCTCATTTGCATGGATATGTAACATCACCCCATCTGCATAGATATGTAACATCACCCTATCTGCATGGATATGTAACATCACACTCATCTGCATGGATATGTAACATCACCCTCATCTGCATGGATATGTAACATCACCCATCGGCATGGATGTGTAGCATTACCCAATTTGCATGGATTTGTATTATCACTCTCATCTGTATGGATATGTAACATCACCCTCATCTGCATTGATATTGTAGCATTACCCTAATTTGCATGGATTTGTATTATCGCTCTCATCTGCGTGGATATGTAACGTCATTCTCATCTGGATATGTGACATCACCGTCATTTGCATGGATATGTAACATTACCCTCATTTGCATGGATATATAACATCACCTCATTTTCATGGATCTGTAGCATTATCATCATCAGCGTGTCTATATGATAATACTTTCGTTAGTATAGATCTTTAACATTATCCGCATCAGCACAGATCTTTAACAATACCCTTACGTGCATGTATGTATGGCGTTACCCTCATCAGCGCAGCTGCGAAATGTCGCCCTCACCTGTATGGGGTTTGCAACGCTAACAGCATCAGTATGAATTTGCAACATTATCCTCCACTGCATTATCATCATCTGCATGTCTCTGCAAACATTATCTTCATCTGCATGTGTCTGTAACAATATTGTCCAATCAAAATGCTTGAGTGTTGAACTGCTGTTATCTGTATATCGTCCCAGAGGCGATTGCTGTGTGCTCCATGAGGAGAATCAGTACAAAACATCTCTCAGGTGCACACCGGACACGCCTGTACGTGTCGTTTGGAACTGATGATGTGTAGACGCTTTTTTTTGAGGAGAGATGGGTACAGTCGAACACAAAATGGAACACTTGATTTTTTAAAAAATCATATTATGATCTTTATATAGTATATTGTCGTTTTATTCAATTTTTAGATGGTCAGTTGTGCACTTTTAAGAATTTCAAGATTTTCTTACATAAAGCGCTGTACATGATTTATTGACCTGTGTGACCAGACTACTTTTTGCGTTTAATTACGTTTTTTTGCCAGAGGCTGTGAGTGTAACTGTATGATTTTGTTTTATCTTTCCACAGCCCTGCCATGTAAGAACATTCAGTCTGACTGCTCTGTGCCTTCAGCATGTGTGCCGTGTATTCTCTGTACTCGTTTTACTATCCTACAGATCCTCTTCTTTTATCCTCTTGACTTTCTCGTTCAGTTTCTGTCCAGTTTTTAACTCCTCCGTAGTCTTTTTGTTCTGTAATATCCTTGTTCTTTGTTTCCAATCTTTTCGTCTGTGTCGTTCATAACTCTTTCCCTTCTCTGCCCATTTATCTTTTTATGGTTGACTCTTTTCCTTTACTTTGATTGTCCTTACTTCATGTATTCTCTTTTCTGGTGTACCCACTGCTGGTAATACGAGTGCTTTTACCCATTGTTTACCATCGTCATCATGGTATTTTATTCCTCTTGCTTTAAATTTCCAGATTTTACGAATACACACTGCATGTGAAATTGTATCAGTATAATATCCAGGGTATATTTTCAGGATAAGGTGTCTTCAGAAAATTAACACACCTCTAGTAATACATTGCCATGTAATAAACGATCATGTTTTGTATTCTCTCATTTCACCTGCTGTGGCTGATTTTTCTGACCGTTCCGAAATTTACGCCGTTTATTCCGACTTTGCGAAAAATCAAGGCATTACTCGCGTCAGTTTTGGTCAAATTATTATGACGTCATGAAGGGCGGAAACGTGACGTTTGCTTGTGATTATGACGCCAACCCTGGTGCCTTGAACGTCAGCTGGGTGAAGAACTCTGCCCTGCTGTCTGTGCCCTCCACTGACAGCCGTGTGACTGGAGGCAACCTGACGGTGTCCGCCTTGACCATCCACAGTGCACGTGTGTCGGACAGTGGCCTGTATCGATGTCAGGTCACCTCTGCTCTGGGTGTGGGATTAAGCCCCTGACCACACTGGACATTGCATGTAAGTACCGTGTGCTGTGTATTAGTATGTGCATTACGTCATATATAGATCAAGGAATGAGTCGGTATTTAGAGAGATATATGTAAAGGAAAGTTGAAGTGTAAAATACTGATGCATTATTATTATTATCATCCTTATTATTTTTGTTGTTGCCTAATGGTGTTTGTTAAATATGAAAACAGAGAAGGGAAAATTGTGGATTTTTTATGAGTAATGAGAAATCGTTTAGCGTGCCTTCCAAATGGCAGTATGTGCTGGATTTCCTGTTGGAGTTGGTGATTGAGCACCTCTCTTATGACTGAAAGAAAAGTAGTCATCTCTAAAATATGTATATGAAACGGTGCAGTGTAAAAATTTTCTGTCAAAGAAGACACGCAGAGAGAAGGAGGGTGGAAGGAGGAGGAGGATGGGTGGCAAGGAGGGGGAGGGGAGGCAGAACGCAGGGGATTAACTCAACTTAGATACACATAGACAGTCTTTGAAATCTATTTCTGTCAAATCAGACACCATCTGTAATATCAAAAAGCGTAAAGATATAGTTAGGATACGTGAGTGCATTTGCTGCTCAACATTTCTGTGACGTCAGACAAACACATTCATTTTTTTCCCCAAACAGATGAACCAGTGATCGTGACACCGAACAAAACGTTCACAGAAGAAGAAATCGGGAGTAATGTCACTCTGTGCTGCCAAGTTAAAAGCTACCCAGCTTGTCCCTTGCCGAGATGTGGACACCGTCGTGTAGGGATTACAAATGTCCACATACAGAAACTGCCCATAGTGAAACTCGCAGCTTCAGGTCCAGGCGCATAGAAAGAAAGGATAATGTACATGCTCATGCTGCAGGCCTCTTTTACATTCTTTTTCTGCGTTTCTTGAAAATGTTGCGTTCGCAGTGTGCGTCAAGTATACTTTCCACGCAGATGCGTGTGTTATTGCTGAAAGACACAGGTTTGTCTTACTCGTGGAAGCCGTCTTTGTTGGAGGTTTCACTGTGTCATGACCCAGAAAAGCCCATTGATTACGTCTCATGGCCCAGCTTTACACGTGGTATGTGTACTGCTTAACATGGCGCCTAAGCACATTCTGACTGAAACACTGGACATTGAAAAAAAAGGCGTTCTGTGAGCTAGTCATATTGTATACCTAATTTTGAGAGAGCACTTGGTATTGCTAGTCCTCTACAAGTTATTTATATAAAGGAGTATGCGTGTTAGTTTGTTTGTTTGGTTGTTTTTACCAGTTTTAAAGTTTCACTGACCGAAAGCCTTTTTGTCACACATTGTCATTTAATTTCATTGGAAATTGTCCATGTATCCATCTAGGATTTCCTCACGATCAGTGCCAAATTTGTTTGATATGGACCATAGTGGTAAATTTATGGTCAGCCCGTGTGGCTACCGTTATTATTCAGACCAGGTAATTTGTTTTATTTGCTGCTTTCGTGTTTTATAATCTGCGAATAATTGCTCATAATATTTTTCTATTACATCAGGTAATTAATTCGGAAAAAAATATGCCGAAGAATTCTGTTCAGGAGAGACTACTCTGACTTCGTCATTACCTGCAAAAACGTGTGGGCTACTTTTATTTTGCACGTGAGACCCGTGCTAACATGGCGGACAGTGGACCGAAACAGCTGCACGTGCCTCTTTCAGGTCTCTTTAACCCCAATGACAAGTCATGCTTTTGGGCAACACTTTGACTTAAGATTGTCAGATCATAATTAACTAATGCGCTATTATCAAGTGTGATTGTGTATCTATTGCGGATCAGCTAATCTTCTTTTTTAATTAATCTGTGTATTTAACACCTACCTGTCGCTCCTTCCGTGTCCAGCGATGGTAGCAAACAAACGGGCAGGTATACAAGCACTCACGCCCATGTAAGAGCACGTGCGCGCACTCACGCACGCACTCACACTCACACACACACACACACACACACAACACACACACACCACACACACATGGTCGCATGAACACCACACACACCACACACACACACACACACACACACACACACACACACTCACACTCAGACCCACTCTCATTACACACACACACACACACACACACACACACATGCACGCACACACGTAGCAGACATACAGGCACACACAGACTCAGACGTACTGACACACACACACGCACGCTCACACAACACACACACACACACACGCACACACACACACCACAACGCATACACGCGCGCACACACACACACACACACTCACACACACACACACACACACACACACAAGCACACACACACGCACACACACACAACACACGCATATCTACCCATGCATGCATAAACAAACATCAAATTGCCAGATTTCAGTATATGTCTCTTCTGGTTACATTGTTTGAAGCAAGATATGCTTAGAAAGAAAGGTTATAACGACAGACATCGAGAATAGCTGGATGATTTTTTTTTTTTGCCAGTATCGATGAAGGAATAGTCTTTGACTTTTCCTTGTACCCTTTGTTTTCTATCAGAAACATGTCATATTCGTACAAAAAATCTAGGGTCTAAATGACGTATTTATTTAGATATGACTTTCTGAAATTGGTTTCAAAATATTCAGATATATTTTTTGTAGATTGTGTTGTCACCTTCTATCATTCAAAGTACTGCGCGTTTCAAGGGGGTTGACTGTTTTCAGATATGTGGTTGGGATTTCAACGTTTCCGTTGGGAACTTTTAAATTGATGTCAAACGTTAGAACTGAATTTTGGAAGGGAGGAGGAAGAGGGTGGTCATCAAACTGTGTTGAAAAGATTTATGCACAATGATTGTGAACACAACTGCAGGAACAGACCAATAACGGTTTTTTTATAATATGACACTGTAATTTAGATTTTCATGAAGTAAATATTGTGATGACGGTTTTAAAGGGATGCAATGTAGAAAAACAAAGAAAAAATACAGACTGACAAGGAGAAAATATTCCTTGGCTAAATACTGGTGTATGATATAAGAGGATCTAGGAGCCTTTTTAGAAAGAAGTGGGACCATTTTGATAGTATGGTGCTAGTTGGCAACATGCTCCAAACAGCGAAATGCAATCGTTAGGAAATTTTTAAAAATGTAGATACTTTCAAATATTATATGTAGTAGTACCCATTTACAGATTACCAATAAGAGCTAGAGAACATGAGTGTAATTTGGTTGGAGTTCATAAAATGTGTGCCACGGACTTCTTTGCATCAAATATATAACGACGTTCAACGTTCGTCTGTTTCAAATCCATTACAATGAGCACATGGTGACTGATCGCCATCCAGATGGAGTTACAAACATGATTTTAAAAATGTTAGATAGTTGATTTGAAACTTCAGAAAATATCGTTACTACTTAAGACGCGTCACGAGAAAACATGGGCACGTGGTGAGGGCCCGTCAGTCCTGACCATGCTGGTCCCCAAACCCGTCTCTCACACAGATGCCCCCGTCATGACGTTGGAATCCACGTCATACATTCGTGACGTCACCCAATCTCTGATCATCGAGTGTTCCTATGACGCCAATCCCTCTCCGTTCAGCGTCAGCTGGTACAAGGACGGCCAGTTGGTCGACGTGGCCGGGTCAGGGGGCAGGGTCCAGGGCTGCATCTCTGTCCTTCCCAGTCTGACCATTGTCCAGTGGACCAGTGCAGACGCGGGGCGTATGTCTGCAGCGCTCTCAACAAGCAACAGTGGGACGAGGGTTCAGTAACGCAGTCAACGTTGTCATTAACTGTGAGTAGGTGATGATTTGTGCCTGGTTCTCTCTTTCTCTGTGTGCTCTCCTCCTTCCCTCGTACAACCCTGTCCTCCAGCCCCCCCCCCCCTTTCGCCTTTGATTCTGTCTCTGTCTCGCATGCTCCATCACTATCTCTCTGTGCCTGTTTCTCAGTCTGTCTGTTTGTCTGTGTCCGTTGTCAGTCGATCAGTGTGTGTGTGTGTGTGTGTGTGTGTGTGTGTGGTGTGTGTTTCGTTCATGTGTGTCCATACTGTTATGAAGACAAGCACTTGCATTGTGTAGAAAAAACACACTCACCCACTCACCCCATCACCCACCCCCACACACATACGCCATAACTAAAAAGACTGACCATGGAGAGCAGTGGTTTGCGTCTGGTCGCGTAGTCTGGAAGGTCCGTGGTTCGGACTCTCTCTCTAGACTCCATTTGTGTGGTTTTCGGCACAGCTGGCTCCAGTTACCAGTTGCGTGTACTGGGATCAAATGAGAAGGCTTCAAGCACACGTGAGTTTCATCTGCAAGAAAGTTTCGGTTTTTCTGGCCGACGCTTTCAGGTGTTGTATCTCTTGGGCCGTGGTTGATGCTGGGCTGCTTTTTTTTTTAAGGAAAAACATAGAACACAGCTCGTTTTGAAGTCAGGCAGAATTAGCCTTGTGGCATCACCATCATTTTCATCTTCGCTGATGTTCTGAAATGAATGATCAAATTCTGTGGCCATTCTGCCTTTTGTCATGGTGATATCCATATGGATTTTCTCTGCTATTCGATGCTCTTGGTGATGTGTGTTTCTCAGCTTCATGGGGAATGTTGCTAGTTAGAACATAGTGGAGTCCTGTGAAGGGAGAACTCTCACGGCGCTGGCTCGGCGACTAAGCAATAATTGTGGCCAGTAGGGGGTTAAGCAGGCAAAAGTCCTGGGTGTGCTGGATCAGAAAACCCACCGTTGACCACTCCCCAAATGACTCCGGCAACGGTGGAGTGTGGTCCAGTGGACTGTGTTCCTGATGAATGTAATTCCTTGATTTTGACTGGCGGTCCTGTGTGTGGCTGTGTACTGGAGAGAAGAGACAGAATGAATGACAGGGAGAAGTGCCGCTGCGTGTATGCATGTCTGTGTGTGCATGTGTGTGTGTATGGTGTGTGGGGGGGCACGGAAGTTGCAATAGAGCACAGAATTGTGAAGTAACTGCTGGGTGGATGGAGTGAGTAAATGGCGTGTGGGTGTCACAGACACTCCGGAGTTCGTCACCACGGTCACCCAGTTCACCCAGCAGGAAGGCACCTCGTCACCCCTCCCCTGCTCCTACTCGCCTACCCTCCCGCCGTATCCTCCTCTGCTCAAGGACGGCGTGCAGCTGAGCGTGACGGGCCGTTACAGCGGCGGAAACGCTGGCCACGCCTCCGCTCACCGTGTCCCCGTGACGGAGCAGTGACGCGGGGGTGTACGTGTGTTGGGTGACCAACGTATGGGTTCCGTCAGCGCGGACCCCATCAGCTTGGACGGTTCAGTGTCAGTATCAGCTCTGCCGATGGGACACCTGTGTGTCCATAGCGTGTGTCCCTGTCTTCATGGGGATTCTAGCCACTGATCTCCGAGTTGTACAGTAATGGATAAGCTTGGAGGTCGGCTGTCTTTTTAGTAGATTAATCTTTTTACTGGGAACGATGCTAACGTTCGTTTTGAAACCGGACCTCAACAAGTGATGGTGAACGTTTTGGTCACTGATTACTGTGCATTGATATATATTTTTGTACATTCACTCGTTGAACTAGATTTAGCATCGAATAAGACATCTTGATTGATGTTTTTTCGCTGCCTTTGATGGAAAAATTTTTTTGAGCGGAGAGAACTTAAAGATCTGCGTGGATATGTAACATCACTTTCATCGCATAGATCTGTAGCATCAGCGTAGCATTATCATCAGCGTTGGTGGTAGCATTCTCATCATCAACGTTTCTATAAGATGCACTTGGTGGTAGTATAAATCTGTAACATTATCCGCGTCAGCACAGATCTTTAACATACCTTCCGTGCATGGATGTATGGCGTTACCTCATCAGCACAGCTGTGAAAATGTCGCCCTCACCTGTACTGGGGTTGCAGCCGATAACTGCATCAGTATGAAATTTGCAACCATTTCCTCCACTGCCTATCATCATCTGCATGTCTCTGCACATTATCTTCATCTGCAGGTGTCAGTAACAATATCTTCATCTGCCTGTGTCTGTAACCAATATCTTCCTTGCATGTGTCTGTAAAACAATATCTTCATCCTGCATGTGTCTGTAACAATTTTCATCTGCATGTGTTCGGTAAACAATCTCGCTGTGCTTGATGAGGAGAATCAGTACAAATTGCTCTCAGGTGCACACCGGAACACATGTACGTGTCGTTTGGAACGGATGATGTATAGGACGCTTTTTTTTGAGGAGAGAGAGGGTGCAGTCGAACACAAAATGGAATTCTTGTTTTTTATTATCACATTATGATTTTTATATAATTGTCGTTTTATCATTTTTAGATGGTTGATTGTGCACACTTTTTAAGAATTTCAACCAGATTTGCTTACATAAAGCAACCTCATACATGACGCTTCTTGACCGTGTGACCAGATACTTTTTGCGTTTAACTTACGTTTGTGCCAGAGGCTGTGAGTGTAAACTGTACTGATTTTGTTTTACTCTCTCCACAGCCCTGCCCATGTAAGAACATTCACAGTCTGATGCTCTGTGCCTTCAGCATGGGTGCGTGTATTCTCTGTAATCGTTTTTATTCCTACAGATCTCTTCTTTCATCCACTGACGGGTCTCGTTCAGTACAGTTTTCTGTTCTGTTTTTAAACTACTCCCTCGTTCTTTTCTGTTCTATAATATCCTTGTGTCTTTGTTCCAGTCTTTTCGCTCGTGTCGTTTCATAGACCGCTTTCCCTTGTCTGCCCGTTCAATCTTTGTAGGTGACCCTTTTCCTATACTATATCTGTACATGACTCTATCTTTTTTTTTTGGGGTGCCCACTGGTGTGTAATAGAGTGATTTTACCATTGTTACCATCGTAATCATGTTATTTTATCCTCTTGATTTAAATTTCACATTTTCACGAATACACTGCATGAAATGGTTCTCAGTATAATATCCAGGGTATTTTCAGGATAAAGGTGTCTTCAGAAAACTAACACACCTTAGTAACCTCGTATAAACACATCATGTTGTATGCCAGTAATAACCCATCATGTTTGGTATTCTTTCATTTCACCTGTATGGAGCTGATTTCTGGACCGTTCCGAAATTTACGCCGTTTGCTCCGACCTCGCGAAAAATCAAGCCATTACTCGTGTCCAGTGTGGTCAAGTCATTATATGACGTCATGAAGGCGCGAAACGGAGTTGTTGTGATTATGACGCCACACCATGGTGCCTTGAACGTCAGGTGGGTGACGAAACTCTGCCTGCTGTCTGTTGCCTCCATGAAAACCGTGTGAATGGAGGCACCTGCCCCGGTGTCGCCTGACCATCCACAGTGCAGTGTGTCGGCCAGGGCCTGTCTCCGTGTCAGGTCCACCTCGCTCGGGGTGTGGGAAACAGCTCCCCGGCCCAGGATGGACCGTTGAATGTGGTACTGTGTTGTCGGTCTTTGTGTGTATGTGAGTCTCTTACTGTATTCCGAACTCCGTCCGTTTTAGAGGTAGCGGCCATCTGTGAAGGCAGGTTTGAAGGTTACACAGCCTGCTTTCTCTGTTATTTGTGTTCCCTACTGAAGTTTGTTCCAAATAAACCACCCCCGATAGGGCCAATTGTGGATTTTTACCGACATCCTGCGCGGACACAGCTGGCGATACCATTGCTTCCCCCGGACGTCTTGGAGGCTTTTTTTTTGCCTCGGCGTCAGTTGGGGTGCAAAAGCACCTCTTGTGCTTGCGAGGAAACTTGTACTCTCTGAACACTGTCCTTCATCAACATGGTGTGCAATATACCATGTCTGCAAGAAGAAGGACACGCCCAGCGAGGCTGAATTGATGGTGAGGAGGAGGACGGGTGGCAAGGAGGGGGAGAAGCCGAAGAACGCCGGGGATCTTTTTTTATTATTAGATTCAGTGACATTAAACACAGTCTTTTAACTATGGTGTCAAATCCGACGGTTTATCTGAATGTCAAAAGGCGTACCCGGATGTCGTAGGATACGTGAATGGCATTGAGTACGCCACCATTTCTCTGATGTATCCAAAACACACATTTTTTCCCCCAACAGATGAACCGTCATCGTGCACACAAAACAGACATACTCAGAAAAAGTTGGGGGTGGACGTCATTCCACTTGCATGGACAGCAGCTACCGCCAGTGTCGGTGTGATTGGTACCAAAGTGGGGTCCCCGATAAACCAGGAGGACAAGCCCGGCAAGGACTAGGGGGACCTCTGGCCACCGACGCCACGTCTGGTCATTCACCAGTCAGCACGTCAGAACGGCCACCTAACAAGTCAGGCCAGGAATATGGGGAGAGTGGGCAGCGAGACGTACCGTCTCAAACGTCATATGTGAGTAGTTCTGCAAAAAAATGACGTGAGAGTGACATTTGTGATTTAGGGTATAGTGAAAGATTGTCTGCATTGCCTAGTAGACCAGTAAAATGCTTTTTGTGTGTTGTTTATTTTTTGCTCTCCCTTTAGCTCATGTTTTATACCACGGAGCAGATATTTCACCCACGTCTGTTGGTTTGTACGTGTGTGTGCGGTCCGGTAAGATTATGCAGAAACTTTTGTTTGCACTGGTATTACACAAACTTGAGGTGGGATGGTGAACATAGCCCAGACGAACTCATCAAAATTGCGGTGGATCCCGATCAGAGCGTGGATCCAGGGCCCAGGTGACATTGGCTGGTCTGCACCCTGTCGGGTGTGTCCTTCACGTTGTCAAGCGATCTGTGCTGTCCCATTCCACACTGGATGCGAATCTGCTTTAATTAGGGGATACATTCTGATTTGCTCTCTGTCAAACCGTATTATGCATTTTTCTAGCTCACCTCACTTTCAGAGTTATGTTATGGCTCCGGATGTTACTGTGATTATACAATAGACATTAGTAAGTAATAAAATCGTTATCAATCAGTAGTTTAAGTTTGAACTTTCTTGGTTTGTTGTTCAACGATGCAACTATAGTCAGCAGCTGGCCCAGACCACTATGGGACGTAAACAAGGCGCCAGAAAAGTGTTGACGCTTGCTTGTGATTTATGGACGCCACAACACTGGTGCACTGAAAAGTCAGCTGGGTGAAGAACGCTGCCTGCTGATGTCTGACCTCACCGACGAGGCCGTGGGACTGGAGGCAAACTGACGGTGTCCGCCTTGACCATCCACAGGGCACGTGTGTCGGACCAGTGGCCCGGATCAGTGTCAGGTCACCTCCGCTCTGGGGTGTGGGAAACAGCTGCCCTGACCAGATTCTGGACGTTGTCTGGAAAGAAAGTTAATGTGTGTGGGTTTGCAGTAGTGAAGTTATTACTCGTGATTGATCATAATGGCCTGCCCCAAAAATGAGGTGGTGGGAAGCCCAATAAACTGTCGAGAGAACTATGTGTGGTAAACCTTTAAATGTCCATATGAATCCCTAAAAGAAAACATGATGATGAAGAAAATTAATGATATGAAGTTACTTAAAATAGCCAATTTGTTTTGGTGCCCTAGTAGTACGAATGACACAAAGCAACAGTTTCGAGATAATGCGGAAGAAAGTAATCGTCTCTTACATCATTGTTAAGACTCTAGTCCATTCATTGATGCCTGGCAGTAGATTGATGCCAACCCTACTGAAGCGCCACAATGTCGGCAGTAGAATCCAGTGTGGAAGCGTCAGCCCATGCTGTACGGGCGCACTGATGGAGATCGTGTGGGAGCTGATGTTTCTTGCTTTTGTTTATTTCTCCTGTCATGCCTCTGATGCCTCTCCCCCCTTTCCTTCAGAACTGCTCTCGGCGCGAGGGTTCCATTTTATGGGGTGTTGGGTCTGCAAGAGTTATACCAGGCGTATTATACATCTTGAGCATGCTTTTGTAAGGGCGGTGGGTTAGCTGATTGTCCCGTCCAGTGACAGAGACGATGCAAAACAGTAACTAGTGCTTTGCCTGCGTCTGTTGTCGGACAGTTCGCGCAGTCCAGCTGTTTGAGATTCAAATGCTGTGTATGTCGTTTGATGTGTAGCCACGAGGCATGGGGGCGGTATTACCAGGACAGAGTGAGTTACGGGAACGGGGAGGGTGCTGGCTACGGTGTAAGGCATCTAAAGAAGATTTGTGCAACGTAGCCAGGA
>JADBJO010020856.1:0-30585 GCA_016801955.1 Conus betulinus | reverse complement strand
TCGTAGTGGAAAAAGTGAGAGAGAAGGAGAGGGGAAAAGAGAGAAAGAAGAAGAGAGAAAGAGCAAGGAGAGTATAGCGAAAGGACATAGAGTAAGATATGGAGGTCAGTAACTGAGGCCGAGAGAGACGAGTCTTTTCACCCAGGCGAGAGTTTTTTGAAAATCTTTAAATATATGCCATACTTTTCTCAGTTATAATGGTGCGAGCATGGAGAGCCCAGAGATATTTCAGAAAAAATCATTGTAATAACATAAGATGACTTGAAAGCAACTGTAAATTTTGCCATTTTTATTACGGATATTGTGAAATAGCTAAACAACACAGAAGAAACAAATGGATGTAGTATGTTGCTTTTCTTTAGTAGAAAGCTTTTTTTATTTTGATAAATGAATATGGTGTACTTACAATTAACTGGAACGCCATATCACACCAACCCTCCTTAAACAAATATCACTAGAGCTCCTGGCGAAGGAACCATCACTCCCAGGGACACTCTCCATCGAAATTTTGCTTTTTAATTTTTAGCGTTAGTGCTGTACTTTTTTTGTTAAAAGACCTGAAGCAATAGACGAAAAACACAACGGACAAACCAAACAGAAAAGAAAAAAAGGGTTTCCAAGATAGTACTTCCCGAAAGAATTATAAAATGACATCACACTCCACAAACTAAATAAACTCAGTGAAGCAAAGAGGGCAAGAAAAAAACGGGGACGGGGTAACCGCCTTAGAGAGTCAAAAAAAAGAAAGAGGGAGACACAAACTAGGGACAGTCGGTCTAGAGCAGTAGACACAATAAATCTAAAGCTTTTCGACAGCTATACTGGAATCGATTTTGCATCTTTATTGTGGGGTGGACTGTAGAATGGGGAACATCAGGACAGGTATTTTTGTAAAAAACATTGGAGTGCGTACGGAGGGGCGGGTAAAACAGGGGGTGAAGTTTGTGTTTTGCTTTTCACACAGAAAGGCAGCGTAATCGTATTAAATGGACTGGGATAAGAGATAACGCCACCTAACAAACCTGGCTCAGGGAAGTGACGTGCTGCAGTCATAACTAGCAACGGCCTTGTCGCAGTCAATGCTATTACGGCGTAACACTGCTGGGGACGGCTGTTCCCCTCACGTGCTGTCATAACTCACCGACAAAGCCCCTGACCTAAATCCGTAATGCTACCAAGACCGCTGACTGGCGCCAATGAACTTACCACACAGTGGGGGGTCGGCTGCCCCGCTGGAAGGACCGCAGAGGGGGGGGATGGCAGCACTGGCAAGACAGGCGTGCTGCGCGCGTTCCATAGTACTGCCGAAGGGTGAGTTTGCGGGTGGTCTGTAGGCGTTGTTTTGTTGTCGGTTAATGTCTGGCCTTGATTTTGGGAGTTGGGTTCTGGATTTTTGTTGAAAGATTGTATGGCTGTTGTGCTCTTTGTTGGGGTTGGTGTTTACGTAGGAAATGATGTAGTGCGTGACCTTGAACCGAACGATGGCGGAGATAGGAAAACGACTGCTGGTAGAGATGGTGTTATTTAAATGCCATGCTAGTTTACTTCATAACAAGACGAACACGCGACGCCACTTCTCACGGCTGGCTTGCCCCTAGCTTTTTTTGTTTTTTTTTTTTTTTTTCTAGTGACCCAGGATGTGCCTTTGTTTTGTGCTGCTGGTCCTTTCTGTTGTGACATGTTTTTATATCAGATCGAAAGCCCGGTCCTACAGGGGTGTTCTTGTCCATTGTGGAATGTAGTGAATGAGTTTTTTGCAAGCTTTTCTTAATAATGTGTCATGGTAGCAATTATATTAGTCTAATTACAAGTGTCCTTTTAACTATGGTTTCGCGGACCAAGCTTCTATAACAAGTGTTCTTCTTTTTTGTTTCACCATGTCCCTGTTTTCAGACAATTTTACTATACAAGTGTCTTTTTTACCATTGGTTTCTGGTTTCCAGGCAATGGGGAAACAGTGGTAGTGTCTTCAATTGCTCCTGATGCTTGATTAACAAGGTAAGTACAGATTGTGTGAACTTCTGCATATTGTATTTCCCATAAGTTCGCAGAACTATTGCATCCTTTCCTGTCCCTATGTAGCATCGTTATATACCTGTTGTGTACAACATGGCTTCCTTCTCTTCTTCATACTTTCTGAGATTGAGAAATATTGGGGAACCCCTTTGGGCAAGAATTTATCATTCCTCAAAGACGGCGTCATTCGCTATTCCTTTTTTTACAACAAAAAATCTCTGCTTGCGAAAAAAAAAATTTTGTTTATCTTGCTTATAGCAATTATGGGCAGTTTGGACTAAGCGCTAAGAGCATAGTTTGCGGAAGAACACGCTTACGTTTGGTTTCAGCCCTACGTCTTTTGATGCAGAATATCATGGTTGAAACAACCTGGCACTTGTCCTAAGGCAGAAAAGAAATACAAAGAAGTCAATGAACAGCCGTGCAGATTCAGTTGCATTTATTGCTAGAGTCCTGAAAGTGGGAAAGTGGCTGCTGATAAGGGTCAATCCCATCAGGCAATTCATCTACCCTTGGCGTGAAAGGTTTCAAGCAGGCTTGTCAGGGAGAACCTTCAGATTTTCGGGATTCGGACTGTTCTTGTCATAACGGTGGTCACAGAAACCAGACACGGAACATAGAATGAACTCTACTGGATAAAGGGTAATCATGAAGTGAACCAATAGCAAGTCTTAGATGGGCATAGGAATAAGCCAACAGATTGTGCTGCTTTCAAAAAAATATCCAAAAGAGTTTTACATTGTTAAATTTGCTGAGGGTTTTCCAAGAGAGCACTGGACAAAAGGAAAGATAAAGATAAAAGTAGATCTGGATGGGCGGGATCGTAAGTTTATTAGGGGAAAACACTAGAAAGGGGCCACGATAGTCCAAATGTTATTTCTGCTCCAACTCATGAAATTGGTTCATCTCAGGTTCTTACATATTTCTGTCAAAATATTTTATTCCTCTTAAAATCTTGTTCTCAACAGGTTGGTCACTCTTGGCACAGCCGTCTGTAGCGATTTGAGAGACCGGATTAGTCCTTAATGTGCAGTGTCGGGGGGGGGGGGGGGGGGGGGACCACGGAGCCTATCAACATAACCTACTAGTGACTCCAACCCAGGCAGAAGCATCATCACTCTCACAGACTGTAGCCTTCAAAAGCTAGAAATAAACCTCAGGTTGCTTCCTGCGTCCTTAAAACCTCTGTCAACATCGTCTCGAAGCCTGTCCAAAGGATAAAATACATTTCCAGATGCTGGGACTAGTGATTCTTCCAATCAAGGGTTGGCTCAGAATCAACATTCATCCCGGCCGCTGGTGTTGCTTTGTCATTAGTTTTCGAAACAACCGCAAATCGCACTCGAGGAGTAGCTGGCTCAGTGGTAGGCCACAGCGATCTACGACGTCATGCGTGCGGCCAAGGGACTCTAACTCTCTGCGCTTCATTTTTGAAGGTGAGCGTCCGCCTACATTCAAACTGACATCACCTTGCCTACTATCATCACCATGAACCCCACGTCATCAATTAGTCCGCAGTTGTGTCTGGTATGGTGGAGTGGTGATGGTGTGTGTAGTGAGTCGTGTAGTATGAGGTAGGTGTGGTGTGTGGTGATAGGTGTTTGTGGGTTGCTGCAGCCTATTATGTCTGGGTGTTTTATGTGTGTGGTGTGTGTTAGTGTGTGGAGAAATATGTTAAGAGGGGCATGTTAAATGTGACTCAGGTCCAATAAAGTCATCATATTGAGTTCGTGAAACAGAAGCCAGATCTTGCAGTTTTCCAATACTGTTGATTAAGTACTGTTTTTTGACGCAAAATGTCGAATTTTTGCGTTTGCGATATATGTTTGACAGTTATGCGGATTGGATGTATTGAATCTGTGATTTCAATATCATTTTTATTAGTCTCTATTTTTTTGAAGTAAATCGTGTGTGTGATAGATAATCTGTGTGTCTTATCCATTAGCATGAATTGTTGTTTGAAGTAAGCTGATTGATAGAAAATATTTTGCCTTTTGATTGTTAGTACCGTTATTTTGTTTGATGTAAAGCTCGATTGTCTAATAATATAATGATACAGTGTGTCTTTGATTAAGGTAGTTGTATTACGTCTTTGATGTAAAGCTTATTATATAATCTGCGTCTTCGAGTTATTAGTCGGTTCTACCTAATATCTTCTGCTGATATCTTATCATCTTTATCCTTTCTTCTATTAGGGTTTTATTGTGCAGGGGCATCATTTTTGTATTAGTGCAAAGGTTTGCCTATGATGAATATTATGGTTACCGTAGGATGAAGACGGACTATAATTTTCATAGCTGTGCTAAATCTTGTAAGAACACACCTGTCATTCTGCGACTTTAAGTACGCGGGTCGTGTGAGAGCGGGTCTGACAACCTCACGTTCACTGTTTCCGCTCCGTGGCCATGAGAGTGCCAAAGACACTACCCCCCTCATCGCTGAGATCCTGCTGTTCTCGCGAGGGCTTCGTCAACGCCCTCTCCCCCTGTCCCAGAAGAATCGTGAACCTCTACCAGCTGCCACAAGCATCTGTCGCAGCAAGGATCACACGAACGATCGCATGCTTGCCCCATCAAGTCCGTACCTGGGTGATAGGCGGTGACACGGCAGAAGACACGCTCCAGATGCAGTGAGTCCTGAGATTTTTTCCTTTGAAAAAAAATCCTGCTCCTTGTTGCTGAATAAAAGCTCAAGCCGTTCCTAGAGAGGCCGTGGTTTACTGTGTTTTAAAAACCTAACTCCTGATCCATTATTTAGTTTTTTTGAAAAAAGAAAAGACATCTGCAATGTAGTTCTTATGGTACCCCAAGAATGGTTTAAATTTTCATCTGTAATTTGAAGGGTGTCCTTTAGCCCTTGGGTTAATTCACGGTCGAAGGTTGTCTTTATGTTAGCCCTTGGTTATGTTTCACTGTATCTGTGCAAGGGTGTCCTGGTAGCCCTGGTTCGTGTTTCACCTGTAGGTTTGAAGGTATGTCTTATGAGCCCAATTAGGTTTATGTTTCACCTGTACTTATTGAAATAAGGTGTCCTAGTAGCCCTTGTGTTAACTGTTTGGTTCAAACCGTATTTGGAAGGGTGTCTGGGCC
This sequence comes from Conus betulinus, assembly GCA_016801955.1. Lineage (NCBI taxonomy): Eukaryota > Metazoa > Mollusca > Gastropoda > Neogastropoda > Conidae > Conus > Conus betulinus. Next base: position 25,480 of record JADBJO010020856.1, on the reverse strand, counting down.
CTTGGTTATCTGTATCTCACAACTGTAATTTGTGAGGGTGATCGTTAGAGCCAATCTTAATGTGTACTTAACGCACCTGCCAATGTTTGACGGACTTGAGGCTATGGTTGATTTTTTTTTTGTCTTGCGGAAGTGAGTAAGCGTTGAAAATTAAACTTATAATGTTTATGGGGGTGCGCAGGGTTGAAAGAGGTGCCTGGTTGATGTGTGACGCACATGCCAACCATGAACGATCGTGGTGCTGGACTCTTCGACTTTAAGTGTTATTTAGATCAAATTCTCAGGCGAGGGCGCATGTCCCCATGTGTACATGTCAATCCAGCTACCAGCAGGCTAAACTGGCCAACTGGCTCTTCAAAACTGGTATTGATAAGGGATTTATTCACAGATGAGAACCAACGATGTTTGGCGTGCGATTTAACCACCCGAACCATCGGATTTATAGTCTCATTTAAGGACTCTTTTGAACTGGAGTCAGAACCAAACATAACTCCAAGGGAAAAAAATCTTGCTGAAGACCGGGATGATGTTTGCCTGGGACGTGGCTGTGTGGTGTGTACGAGAACTACTGTTAACTATGGTGTCAAAAACCGTGAAGATATTGTGTGGTTTTTGACCGTACCCTGGCTGTGTGATGTGACAGAGAAACCAAAACGTTAACTCTTAGGAAAGCCTGGTGAAAATGCACATGGTGTCTTTTTGACAGGCATCTGGCTGTTGTATGGTGTGGTGGTGTACAGTGACTACTGATGGCATCTGCAGCTGACGGACGAGGATGAATCCACACGTCCTCATTCCTCCCATGCGTGACGCCAAACCTGCCCAGTACCTGGCCGAAGAATAATGCCAGCCTCTTGAAGCAATCTTGGCTGACCTCTTCCACCCGGAGTGAACTCCCCCTGACCGGACCAAGCATCTTTTGATGTGAGGGTCGTGTGGGGTGAGGCGGGGTTGTGATGTGGTGGGTGGTGGTGGTGGTGTGGTGGGAGGCGTTGATGAAGTGTCCATTGTTCTCGTCCTGTCCTTGATAGAAATGTGCTGAATGATATAGTGGTTAGGCTAATGTCCCCATGATTCTTACAGAACTAATTTTGCAAAAGATATAGGAATGTAGAGAGTGAAGTGGAAAGATTCGTAAGAAAGAGGTGGTGTCACATATACTATGTGCTATTTGCCATGGCTGGTCCCTGGTACCTGTTATTTTCTTTATTTGTTTTTTTTTTTTTTTTCAGGTGTAGATGGTGGAACTGAAAATCTTGGTGTCCCAATAACATTGGAGGAAATCTTAAGCACGGATGTGGCTGTTTTTGTTATATCTGATTTGTTGTCTTTCTTTGTTTCTTCTAGGAATTGAGATTGGTGTTGATTCGCAAAGGAAACACTGCAACACTTGAAACCCTATAGGCGTTTAATTCTTGCTGTGTAATCTGGCATCACGTATACTTTTTTTCATTTACATTTACAATGTCTTACTGTTTTTACTTTTTTTCATTTTGTGCAAATTTGAAACGCTATAACTTAAAATTTTCTTGCTATGTACTAGCGCAACACTATACTTTGTTTTCGATTACATTTCTACTATGCCTACTCAGTTTCAATTTTGTGGCGACTGAAATACTATAAGCTTTACTTTGCTTGCTATGTAGACTGAGCATCAACATATTACTTTGTTTCCATTTGTACGATTTCCTTAAACACCTTTCTTACTGTAGTTGCTGGGGTTTCATTTCTTCACAATGACGAATCAATGGAAACAGTTTCTTCCAGCTCCATCAAACCACCCTACTACCCCTCAGAACCCCTTTGAGAAAAAGCCATCCTCCATAGATTCGGAAAAGCTGCAGTGAAACCTGGCCACTCATCACTGGCCCTCACAAGATCGAACAAGGGTGCGTCAGCTGCAACAGCTCAGGTTTTTGGTTGCTGCTGCGCGTCAGCTGTAGAGCGGCCAACCGGGGTGGCAAGAGATCCGGCGGTGCGCAACAGTCCTGCAGAAAGCGCAGGGTCTTGGGACTGGTAGTCTGGTCTGCCCATGCTGCATCCCCACGAACGGGCCCCCCCGCCAATGACCTTTGAAGCACAAAGACAAAGTCATGTTTTCCACTGTTAGGGCATGGGGCTGTGGGCTGTGGGACAGGTGGTGGATGGACGTGTGGTGTGACCAGCGTGGGGACCAGTGTTTGATGTTTCTGTTATGTTTTGTTGGGGAAACAAAGCATTTAAGTCACCATTTCTGTGGTTTTTTTGAAGTTTTGATTCGAATCTGTTTTTTCATCATGGCCAATCTGCACTTCTGAGGATAATTGTTCCATCTTATTTTTTAATGACTGATATGCAGTTTCACTATGTAAAACTATGATAAAAAACAAATTTGTGCTTCATGAATAACTTGCTATGTTTGTGATTCATCCTAATTTAGTAACATCACCTCAAGATAAAAGCAGAAATTCAATTCAGACCTGCAATGACAGTGTCAGTGTTTGAACTTTTTTGTTATGCAGCGATAACAAGCTTGGTGTCCACTTTCCAGAATCGTGTCAAGAAAGGCACTATGGAGCATTTGTGATAGGTCAACCCAAGTGTGGGACAAACTTGGAGACCTTTTAGGTGCGAGACGACCCTCACAAACAGAAAGCCTTCTCGAGTGGTCTGATGGCCTGATCGCCAACGGCAGACCGCCGTCCGCTTCCACAAGGGACCACGCTCTGTCCCCCTTCCCTCGCATGACGAATAGTCCCAAATCTGTGCGGACCCAAAGTGTCACGATGACGGACTCCTCACACCGATTGGGGAACCGCCACCTGAAACCGCTGTCAGGGCTGTGCAGACTGTGTCCACTTTTCTTCTTTGTCTTTTTTGACCGTTTCCCCCCTTATTTGCCTGAATGTATCAACTGGGGTTTACTCTAATGTTGTTTGATGTGGGTACGGAGGGTTAAGATGTTGTAGCATGGGAGATATTTGGCTATGACGCAGTTAGGTCCCTGTGGAGGGGCTCAAGTTGCTGGAAGGGAATGAAGTCTTTTCAGTACGCAGCACACAGCAATGATTCGTGTATAGAGAAAAGAAGAAATTCAGCTATGGAGTAAAAGGTATCTGTTGGGGGGGGGGGGTGGGAACCCTTACGGGGTAAGAGTCCAGCGAGCAATAGACTAGAGAAATGCTCAGGAAACAGTGTCTGCAGCAATAGCGGTGTCGGTGTACCTGGTTTCATTAGATATGACAACATTTATAGCCAAATGGTGTATAAGGAACGTGTATCTATCCCTAGCGAAAAAAACATCATGTGCTTGTTTCTGGCAACATTTCTCTGTTGGACTCTGGTTTTTTGGCTTTAGCCGTATGAAGGCTTTCATATCCCTATAGAAGACTGATCTTTCTGAAAATGTTTCGCTCAACTGCTGTGCTAAGGTTTAATCCTCGCTTTCTCAAAACTTGATTATTCCTAGCTTTTTCCAAGAAGCTAGGTTTTACACATTGCTAATCGAACTATCATTTCCTCCTTTTCAGATACTGGTATGAAGCGACAAAGATAGTAATGAGCTGCATTCTGTTAAAACCTCAAAAGTGACCACAATAAAAAACGTCAAATCCCATGCTTTTCCTGTCACTGCCACGCTCAGAAACTGCTCGTCCACAATGGACAAGAGGGAAAGAACGTCCTTCTCTCCCCTGGTCCCATCCAAGCAGGTTTTTTGATACTACTGGCTTTGCAGTAGGGATATTCAAGCCTTTGCTTATACATTGTAATGTTGGAAATTTGTGGTGTATTACGAGAAAATAGGAATTCACATACTAAGATAAGTTTTATGTTATAACTTACCCTGTCCAAACCAAACTGCCCTTTTCTTCTTCCCCCCTCACTAGGCTTAATGAAACAAACACAATACCATATCGAAGATTCAAACCATAAAAGATTACAAAATTCAATAGCGTAAGAGCTACTCTTTTCCCTTTAACCATCATTGCCAAACAGAAGTAGTATTCACCAAATTCGTTAGGTAGTTCATACTCCATTCCGCTTGCCACCAGGACCGGTTCCGCTTCAATTCTCCTTTTCCTTTGGCTAGGACAAAAAACGCGCCCATTGGACTGGACTTTATCAAGTCAGCTCCTCCATCTTGATTCCCCTCTGTTCCTTGCACGCCTAGCGGAGATACCGACAACATTTCTGCATGGACAGTAAGCATGAAGACAAAAACACTTTGTTGAGTATCTTCTTTGTGACATGATGTGAACCTCTCTTCTTGCACTCCTGCGCACATTCCCCGTGACACGAGCACGGGTGCAACAAAAACGGAGTCCAGACTACGGAGGGTGATGTCACGTGTCGAGCAGAAAGTGGTGTGTCCTTTTGAGGTGTGGCGGGGGTAGCTGGACGTGAACTCTGGTCCGATGGTGGCCCATCCACTGACTTTGGGGTGTGTCTGCTGGGGGATGCGTGCTGTGGGACGGTGGGGGCGCTCTGGGTGGGAACGCACTCTGTGGGGTGGAAGAACACCTGAGCACCCGCAGCGGATTGATTCCAATGTCGGGGGACTGGAGGGTCCTTGGGGGGGGGTGCTGTGTGTTTGTTGTGTGTGGCTTTGGTGTTGTGTGGGTGTGGTGTGTGATGTAGTGGTGTGTTTGTGGTGTGGTGTGTTTTGACATAGTGTTTGAGTGTGTGTTTGGTAATGTTGTGTGTGTGGTGGTGTGGGTGTCGTGGTTTTGTGTACGTGTGAGCGTGTGTGTTTTGCACTGGTGTGACCAAAGTGTGTGGGTATGTGTGTGTGTTGAGGTATGTACCAATGTGTGGTGTGTGTGAGCATCTGTTGTATGTTGTGAGCATTGTGCATACGGTGGGGTGTGTGATGTTTGTGGGTTAGTGTGTGTGTGTGAGGTAGAAGAGAGAGAGGAAAGGAGAGAGAGAGCATGTGTTGTGTATTGTGTTGTGTGTGTATGTGAACAGGTGTGTGTGTTGAGCATGTGTGTGTTTTGTGTTTAGCATTGTGGTATGTGTGGTGACAGTTGGTGTGGGGTGTGTGTGAGAGAGAGAGAGATCTGCGAGGAGAGGCCACTGTGTAGTGGGAGTGTTGTGTGTCAGTGTGTGTTGATAGCTTTGTGGAAAACATGTGTGGGTAGGGAGGATGGCCCAGTGTTTTAGGGAACAATTAAGGAGGAGGGGTGTGGGGGGGGGCATCGAGAAGGAGAAGTGGCCCCCCCCACCAGTGTGTGTGGCGTGTGAAGAGGGAATTGAGATGGCATAAATCCTGATCTTTTATTTTAGAGCAAATGTTCTAAACACAGAGGAGCGTAGTTTATGTATGTGAGTTGTGTGTGTTGTGTGCATGCATTGAGTTTGGTACAACGTGGTGTGTGTGGGTGTGTGTGTGTGATATGCTTTTCTTGCCAATGTTTTTATTTTAGCGTCATTCTTATCAGCATGTTGCAGAGGATTTCATCTGGGATAGTACGATGGTACAACAGCTTCAAGTGTTGGACTTTGGATCAGCATTTGTTAGTCGTTAAGTTTTGTTGCTCACTCCATTCCTTTCGGTTTATTCTTTCAATCTCTTTCCTTCTTTTTTTTTTTTGTGGTCTGACCTTTGTAAAAAATGAGAATGTAAAAGGAGAAGTGAAAAACTGTTCACTGTGTATATTTGAGTGGAGTAGTACGGAAAGGGGACATGAAGAAAATGGACAGACATAGAGATGATGAATTGATGGACAGAAGGATCAATCAGTATACAAGAAATTGACAAAAACAAAACAAAAAAAACATGATGAAAAAAAACAACTAAACACTCAAACCTCCCTAATTCTCTTCTCTGAAAAGGTGGAAACTGATGGTAAAATGACAGAAGGAACCGTTGGTGCATATTCGTGTGTGTGTGCTGTGTGTGTGTGTGTGGGTGTGTGTGTGTGGTAATACAGAAAGGGGACAGGAAGGAAACAGAGAGAAAACGGACAGACAATAGTGGATGATGAATTGAATGAACAAACAAATTGATCAATATACAAAGAAAATGGAAAAAAATGGTGAAAACAAACTGACAAAAATTAAACAAACTGACCAAAATTTAGAACAACCAAAAAACAACTAAACCTCTAAAAACCTCCCCTAATATTCATCTGTGAAAGGAGCCGAAACCATTGTAAAGACAGACTGAACCTGTTGTGACTAGTGTGGACAGGTGGTCGGTGCTGTGTCTGGCGAGTGGGCGCCGCATCCCCCTTTCGCCCTGGACCGAGGCTGCTGCTGTTTTAGGGTGGCTCTGCAAAGAGCAACCCTCCAGTCCCAGGCAGAGTCGCCGCGCGCCACCATCAGCGGGAAGAAAAGAGAGGGACGGATGGCCGCTTCGCCATTGTTCACCTACATGGTTGATATTGGCAGAATGACCCACTCCCGTGTCACTGTTCTAATTGCTCGGGGGCAGGTCTAGGTGGGGGGAAGGAGGGTTCAAGTGCTTGTTTGATGTGGACACTTTAGCTTGTGGCGATTAATTCTTGTGGTGTATTTTTTTAATATTGTGTGTGGGTGTGTGTAGATTGTTTGGCTTGTCCTGATTGAGTACATTTGATTGAAAAACCTCCAAGGACTCTTGCTCCCTCAGCATCCTGTTTTCTCTCTTCGTTCTCCCTCCCTCTCTCGCCTCTTCGTCTTCCGTCTCTCAAGTCAGGGGCTCTGTCACTTCTCTCTTTCTGCCCCTCCTCTACTCGTCCGGCGATCGGTCTTTCGGGTGTTCGTGTCTCTCATCTCTTCTTGTCATCCTTGTACAGCTCTCGTGCTCTCGCTCTTTTTTTTGTACTCCATTATCATCTCATCTCTTCACGGCTCTCGCCATTACCATGCCCCGTTGTTATGTCCCCCTTCCATCCCATCTTTCATCAATCTCTCCTCAAAAAACAAACATACAGATAAGGCTATCTCGCTCTCTCTTTCCTGCTCCTTATTTCTTCTCTTTGTTTCTTTGTTTCGCTTATTTTTGCTCTGTTATTGGCCTGACATTTTCAGATTTTCTTTGCTAGCATGTTAAAGAAAGTTGTAGTCTCGTCCCTGTATTCGATAGAATTACTCATGTGGTGGTATTGTTTTTTTATCCTCTCATACTTAGTGTCGTGTGTGTATAACTCTAGCAGGTTTGATTTCTGGGTCCATTGATTGAAGGAGGATGAAATTATTTTCTTTTTCCCCCCTTTTTTATCTTTTTTTTTTTTTTTTTTCTTTTTCCTGGTCCTTACACCTCCGTTACGCTGCACAGTCATTACAATGAATTTATCCATGAATGTGTTGTGGGGTGCCAAATCTCCTATTTCTAAATCACATTGTTCGATTCCCGTGATATTGGTATTTTATTAGAATTGTGTTCGACAGATTTTCACTGGAGCAACGGGGGTAATATTTGAAAGGTTGTTTGCTGTGTTCGTGTTTTAAAAATTGTTTGTTTCGTCGATGTGATGTATTATCACCTCATTCATTTCATTTTAGACAGAGCACGAAGGGAGTCTTTTAAATGTTTCGATTTTGTAGTGGTGGGATGAGTCCATATACCAATATCCAGTGATGGCCCCTTAGGACCTGGGCTGTGACTGATGGCCCCATTTGTCAAAACCACAAACCTGGCTGAAAAAACCGTTTGCCCCGCCGTGAATAAACCAGGACAGACGCCCAATAACCCCACCTGCAGCCATTGTCTTTCGCACAACGATACACCGCTCCCGCCAACTAGACAAGGGGGGTTGCTGTCAGTTCCGTGCAAAAGGCAGCAACTTCTCATTTCCTGTTTCCTCTGCCTGTTGCCAGAATGAGCATCGTTTCTGCCTCTTCCTCAGTCTGGAAAATCTGCAACATCCTCGATCCTCGAGCGCCTACACATCAAATGCTGTACCTGAACTGAGACAGGCCCGTGGGGGTTAATCGTGTACGCGAGTCCCTTGTCATGTGGTTTTTGGGATGACACCGTCCTGCGTTTGGCCTTGGAGGTGTTGTTTGTGTGTGTGGCTGGTCTTGGGGGCGTGTTTGTATTTGGCTGAGCTTGCGTGGGGTTTTGTGTGTGGTGGCTGAGGAGGGGGTGGGCATTCTTGGAGGTGTCTTTTTTGTGGTTGGCTGGCGACTGAGGGATGTTGTTTTGTGTGTGGCCGGGACCTGTTGGGGGGTGTGATAATGTGTGTGGGCTGGCTTGGGGGGGTGTGTTGTGGAGGCTTGCTTTGGGTGTTTGTGTACTGAGAAGCTGGGCTTGGTGCTTTTTTCGTGTGTGGGCTGGGTCTTTGGGGTGGTTTTTCATTGTGTGGGCTAGGCTGCGTGGCGCTTGGGGGGGTCGGTGGGGTGTGTATGTGGGCTGTGCCTTTTGGGTGGTTTGTGTGTGAGGATTTAGCTTGGGGGTGTTGGTGTGTGAGCTGGCTGGGGGTGTTTGTGTGGTGGAGGCTGGCTTGGGGGTGGTTTGGTTGTGGTGTGATATTTGCCTTTTGTGGTGTGTCAGCTTGTGAGAATGTGCTTCGCGGGGATGTTTGGTTGTGTGAGTGGCCTTGGGTTGGTATTGTGTGGGTGGTGTTCCTGTGTGGGAGCTGTCGGCGTGGGGTGGTTGTGTTTAGTTATGATGAGATAGGTCTTGGGGGGTGTTATGTGTGAGTGGTGTTATATGTATGTGTGGAGGCGTGGTCCTTGGTGTGTTTGTGGTTTTGTATTGTGATGCTGTGCTGTGGGTGTGTTTGTGTTGAGTGTGGCTTGGGGAGTTGTGTTTTGGTGTGGAGCGTGTCCCTTGGGAAGTGTTTGGGTAGCTGGCTTGGGAGGGGTTTTTTTGGTGAAGTTTGGCTTTTGTGGGTTGGTTGTGGTAGTGGTGTTTTGTGGTGTGTGCTGTCTTGGGGGGGTGCCTGTGTGTGAGTTGGTCTTGGGGGTGTTTGTGGGGTGTGTTGTGAGGCGTGGTTTTGGGAGAGTGTTTTTTGTGTGGGCTGGGCTTGGGGGTGGTGGTTGGTTGTGTGGTGTTGTTGTGGGGGGGACAGGCTGGCTTGGGGGTGTTTGTGTTGAGTTCGGGCTTGGGTGTGTTTTGTTGGGTGTGAGGCTGGTGCGGTGGTGCCAGTGGGTTGTGTGTTGGAGCTTGCTGTTCCGGGGGTGGTTGTGTGGGTGGAGGTGAGCTGTCTACTGGAGTGTGGTTGGTGTGTGAGTCTGGGCTTGGGGATGTTGTGGTGGTGTGAGCTGGTCGTTGTAGTGTTCTTGTGTGGTGGTGTTGTGTGTGAGCTGGCTTGGGTGCTGGTAGTTTGTTTGGGTTGGAGGACTGGCTGGGGTGCTGGTGTTTGTGATGTGTTGGGAGGGGGTTGTTCTGTGGTTCCGGTGGCTTGGGGTGTTTGTGTGTGGTTCCTTGGATGTTAGCTTGCTTGGGTTTGGTTTGGTGTGTTTTGAATAGTGTTAGCTTGGCTTTGGGGTGTTTTTGTTGTGGTTCACTTTGAAGCGTTTAGGCTGGTCCTTGGGTGTGTTTGTGTTTGTTCTTGAAGTGTCCAGCTTGGGACATAAGTTCTGGTAATGATTCTGTATATGTTTTCCTTTTTTTCAGCTGTGGTATGGGTGGGTGTGATGTTTTTGGTGGATTTGTAGGGGGGGTGGCTGCAGAACCTGATGAGGTGAAGAACAAGACAGGTTCGCGTTGGTAATGTTTTTTCGGGTCGATAGCGACTGTGGGAGCAGGATGTGAATGTAGTCAGTTTTTAGAGAAAAATGACCAATTCATGATTGTTGAGTCAGGTAGTTTTGATGTTGTTGGTGCCGGATTTTGTGTTATGCCAGGAAGCACATTTTTTTTTCAAGTAATGTTTTTATACTTTTTTTGCCATGTTTTCGGTCTGTTTCGGAAGAGAAGGGCAGCTTATTTGTGTACACTATTTTTCGTCAAACTGTGTGCCTTATAGCTGCCTGGTGACCCATCATTGTGCCTAGAACAGTGCAGGCCATTGCCTGGGGGGGAGGATGGAGGGGGTTGGGGGAGGGGGGAGGGGGGGACTACAGTCCAGGCCAGAGTGCCAGGGGGCGCGCTCTGTAGTGTTGTTTGGTGAGGGATAGGTCATAAGAGGTCACAGGCCGAGGACTGTACTTTGCCTTGGTTCACGGGGTTCACCCGACAGACACACGCCGGGGGGGAGTGTGTGGGGGAAGGGGGTTCCGGGTTGGTCCACAGCCAAGGGCAGGTGCAGGTGTAGGTTGCTTATTAAAGGATTTGAGACGGCAGAGGCGGGGTGATCCACGAGTGTCTGTTGGTGCTGGGAACGCAGGCCGAAACGAAAAGCGGTGGGGGTGTTCTAGAGTGGGGACAGGAGGGTGCGCCGCGGGGACGTAGGGTCGGGTTCGGTGGCCTCGGGGGGGGAGGGTACGTGCTGCTAACTGAGAACTCGACGGAAAGGAGGAGAGCTCAAAGGCCAAGTGGGCGGGCACCAAAAACAGTCTGACCCATGTAGTAGAATCCCTGACCCGTAAACCAAAGCAACCCAAATGCAGCAGAGGCCCTCCCAGTCGGGCCAGCTCAGCAACGAGGACCATCAGGCAAGCGGTCCTCACGCGTAGACAACGGGGCGGGGTGGGCGAGGCCACGGGGAACACCGCACTGTGCGCATGAAGGAGGAACAGGACACGGTGGATACGGGATTTGGCCAGCAAGCCTGGTTCCAGGGTCATGGACTTTGTCCAGCCTCTCGGCCTTAGTATCAACCACTGTGATCTGGTTTTTTTTTTTTTTTTTTTGTGGTTTGTTTGTTTTCTTTGTTTTTGTTTTTTCTTTTGGCTGGTTGTCCAATGTGTTTGGGTGACTAATAATGTTTACCATAACATAACTGACATACGAAGACAGATTCCTGGAGCAACTCGGATAGATCCTCAGGTTTATTCGTGCATGAAACCGATGTTTAGGATGGGGGATAGTGTCTCTGGTCCAGTACTGGCCTCCAGCACCACCCAGGCATTGTCTGAAATTTTGTCTCTCCCTCTGGTCCCTTAGAGGGGATCCCTAAACCCCTTTCCTTCGCCCCTTTACGGGCTCCTTTTCTCATGACATTTATCGGATAATGCGTTAAACGACCTAGGTGTCGGTGGACATAGGCACATGATGGCACTCTAAGTATTTCGACAACCAGTTGTGTTCTATCGTCCAGGGCTTGGCCGGACGATAGATGGGAAATTAGGAATCAGATAGCTTTGCATTTTGGTATTTTGTGCATTGCAGTACGAAAAATAGAATTACCTGTAAATTGAAACTGGGTGTGTTGGGGCCGTTAACAGCTCGGTTGGGAGAGGGGGGTGTTTTGGATATAGTGGGCCCTTAAGACCTACATGAAGCTTTTGGCTATGAAAATGCTGTGCTGTATAAGGTGGAATTATTGTTATTCAGCCATTGTACAACAGCTTATATCATACTCCATCTTAAATCCTCCTGAAGTAGGCAGCTGGATTCTCTGAAGTGCCGAGTTGGGGGTAGCTGACCCTTTACAGAGAAGTGACACAAAAGTTTGACAACACGTTCTCGTCTGTGTGGTGTCCAGGGTCACTCACAAGGGGTGTTAAATAATGTGGACGCACGTTCATCGACACTGGTCGACATTTTCTATTCACTGTGTGGGGTCTTTGTGGTCAGACTCACAGTGTGGACACGCCCACAAATACTGACTGTCGCCTGAGAGAAAGACATCTCAAAAGCCACTCAAGCGGTCATCTAGAGCCATTCTGGGAGCCAGCTCTCTCGTCTGTCTCCTTCACCTGGAGCATAGGGCGGTGTTCTGCGGCCGCCCAGATTAATGGACCGCTGCGAAACGATTCTTTCACCGACGTGGCGGGGACAAGGTGGATCAGGATGTGGCACATCTTGCCACCCACCACGGTTTGACAACTTTTGGGCGGACCTGTTTAAATGTAAGTGGGGCCCCGCTGGGTAATGTCCGTGGCCCCCTGGAGCCTCACAACTTGCTTAGAATATGTAACCTCACCCATTGGGGAAGCGTGGTTGAAGTGAACGCATTTAGAAACGCACTCTTTTTATCAAATCCTTGGAAGAGAGGAGACAAGAGGGTCATTGTACTTGGGTCTATAATACCCACTAAAAGTTGAACTTTTTGCCGTTGTTAATACACCGTCACGATAACTAGTCGGTCAACCACACCTGTGGATTTGAATAGCCTGTAATGTGGGTACTAATGTTCTTCGGGGATATTTCACAACATGTGTGTGCAATTGTGTTTTTATCTCTCTGTCCTCCTTCGAACATAACCCACACTAATCTCCTTTAAAAGAGAAACGCTGTATGCCTCAGAGTTTTATACAGAATATCCATGGTTGTAAACAATGAAAGTTTTGCCCTCCCAGTAGCCATAGTAGTCCAATTGATGATTGCTAAATTGAGCCAAAGTCTTTTTTTAGCAGAAAGACTTACTTTTTTTGTTTTCTTCTGTGATGTCAGTCTAACTTTCAACTGTGAAAGAGTCCTAGAACAGCTAAAGCTGATGTCCTAAACACGTCTACCTGAGAGGTGTCAAGATGAAGAAATAATTCCAACACAATTATTTCTGGTGTTTGCCTCTCCTCGTCTACTCGTCTCATTTCCAGTTTTTTTTCCCCTACTTGTGTGCCCAGGCCGGCTCCAAAGAAATAGTGACCGTGTACACTCGGTCCCCAAAATTGAACTAAAATCGCAAGGTAGCAATCCAGTGTCTTTGTCATATGCGTAGAAGTTAACCTCCATTGAGAGATCTTGCACTGCTCGCTGAGTCATTGTTGGTAATCCTGCATACAACTGGTACTCCCAATGTCATTAGGTAGGTGGCTCGTTTTTTCCACTGGTATGATTGGATCTTGTTTGACAAAGTCATCAGCAGTGTGGGCATCCACTCTAGCCTGACAGGTGGCCTTTCGCTGCGCTCATGCGGCTCAGTGCCCATTGGAAGTGTAGTACTGAAGGCTTTTCAACCACAACGCTATACCTCTGTCCGTGACAGCGGTGCGTTTGTGCCTTGGTGCCCCCCCTGTCAAAGCAGAGCATCTTCATCCTACTTCATTGCATTGAGACACAGTGAACTTTGTGCCTGCTGGGACCGTGCTGGGTTGTTGCCAAAAGTTACCAACACCGAGTTCACTTCCATTGGAAGGGGGCCCGTCTCAGCACCATCGGGAGACCATGGCATGGGGGGCCAAATCAGAACCGTAGAAGGGCAAGGTCGGGAGGGGCGGAGATTCGTGCCGACCTGTTAAAAATGCAGAATCTTTGTTTGCGCTTCTCCGTTTCCTTGACCAGGGGCTCCTTCCTCTGCTGGCTGAGCAGTGCCCCTGTGCTGCTGACTTCGTCGGCACTTGGTTTCATTTCACTCCGTTTCCTTTTCATTCATTTTATAAAAAAAGATTATTTTAGATCAAGGAATTTTTTTAATGTTTTGAATGGTTGTTGTGCTGTCCCTGCTGCGGAGGGCAAGCCACCCTGTGCTGCTGACCTGGGTTGTCAGCTTGGTTTTGCATTTCACTGATCCATTTCCGTATCAAGTTATATAATTAAGACATGATTTTGTAATCAAAAGATTGTTTGTGTTGTTTGCGATGGAGTGTGTTACTCTGGCGGTTCTTCTTCACGAAAGAGTCACATAATTTGGAGTAATAAAGATTTTTTTGTTCCTTAGTTTGAATGATTTTTTGCTGTGTCTGTTCATGAGCAGTCACAGAACTTTGGAGTTGTGTTTTTTTTTGTTTTTTCATAACTCTTGTGACAGTCCAACGAAGGAAAAACAATAATGATGGGGGCTATCTCGGACTTTTTGGTGGGGATTCAGTTGCTTGAGGTCACCTAACATGGTTGTGCTCCTCGCGCTCATCTACATGAATTGCATCCTCGTGTCCCCCCTTGGGACCGGAACGTAAAGGACAGGATGCCAGGACAGTTGTTGACTGTTTGGCCGAGAGAATTTCGCGCAGCACTCTGCCAATCGCCACAGAGGTGTTGGTCTTTACCCCAGTGTCCGTTTCAATTCTGGTGGAGACACTGGTTAGGGGGCTAAAAGCTCTGAAGAGAGGGGGGAATGCTGGTGAGGATCTGAAGCCCCTGGTGCATGCTGAGGCCCCAGGGTAGTCCATGGCAGGGGGATGGCAGACCCACAACGTTCACTGGTGGACAGGGAAGTAAAGAGAGTGGTGTGGTCACCTGTTTTTGAGTTGGGGGGGGGGGTGGGGTGTGTTTTGGACCCTCGCGTCAGAAAGGATGTTCTTTGTTTTAGAATCTGTGAATCAGCATCCCGTTTCCCATTGTAGATGGAATTTGGCCCCTGGGGGTAAACCGTCAGTGGATTCTCTCGGTTGGTGTGCAGGTGCATGTAGTGTTTACAACCGTGTTGTAAGACTACGAGCGGAAAGAAGTTAAAAAAAGGGGTTGTCTCTCTTAACTTTTTTTTATTATTTATGTATTTACTACATGAATAAAAATTCCACATGAAAGGTTTTAACTTAAAGCTTACCAAGACCCAAGATAGGACTGTGATTAAAGCACCAACTTCTGGCAGGAACAAATGGCCAGAACAGCCTGTAGTCTTAGTCTAGCCCTGCTGTCAGTCCGCAGTGTCACAAACAGCTGCAGAGGGTCCAGCAGGTGATCTGAAAAAAGCATGCAGCTTTTCCATGTGATCAGACAGTCAGGACAGAATGGAGGAGTCTCACATCCAACATCCCCAGACCGAAAAGTGCACCAGCCTCGACAGAAAAGATCAAGGGAATCTGGCTTCTAAAGCCAAAATTTCTTTGTCACAGAGGTTTGGAAAACGAAAGGTGTGTAAGAGTCATGTGCCTATGTATACACATGAGGCTCTCAGCTCTTCAAATTTTGGTAAAAAGAAAACGCAGAGCCACTACTGGTAATGGCAGAGGTAGCAAGGAGAGAGTTCCAGCAGAATCTGGTTGGCAGAGGGAAGAAAAGGGAACTTCAGTTTGAATTTCTCAGCATAGAACAGGTACCTGGAAGGAGAAATGGGTAACACATCCATCCTAGGGGGTGAACTATGGCTTGGAGGTGTCCTGGACCATGTGATGGGTTGAGGTTGTTTGAATCATCACCAGAAATCAGAAGCTTTTGACAGCGGGAAGGGCATGTAGAAGGCTAGTTAGACCTGGATGTGGGCCTGGATCCCCTGCCCAGTTGTTAAGAGTTCAGGGACAAAACAGGTTGTTGTCTGAGGGGGATTTCTTGTCTGAAGACCTTGTGTTGTAGAGCTCCTGAGTGAAAGACAATGAACTCTCAGGCAATTACATATCTTCTGGCCCATGTCGCAGGTGACTCGGGCGGTGGGCAAAAACGGCCATCATCAGCAAACATGATGAAGGAGTTGGAGAAGGAAGGGGGCAAAACGCAGGCTACAAGTCGTCGGGCAACGTTCGGTGCTGGGTCACGGTGCTGAACTACTCGGAGAAGGCAGATTCGTTCCCTGGCTGGCACGACACATTCAGCACGTCGGTGGACCACAGCCTCGGGCCAGGGGGCACACTGCGGAACAGGGAAATGGGACTGTGCTGATCTCGGGGACAGGTCACGCCACGGCGGGGTCGTGGGGCCAATCCTTGTCCACCAGGGTGGCAGAGGCTATGTGTAAGGCGCCCTCAGACCCATCCAACGCCAAACCGACGTCCCTGATCAAGCTAGAGCACCTCAGTCAATGAAGGGACGCGCACTGACACTGGGAGGCGCCCAAGGGGCGGAGGGGTGTAGGGAGGGGGGAGGGACGTAAGGTGCGGAAGTGGATGTAAAAAGAGTGCATCAGTGCTTATTCTTGTAATGAAGAAAGAATTTTTATCTTAACACACACACTGTCTCTCTCCTCGGGTCTTTTTGTTCTCCTCCGCTGCTCTTCCATTCTCCTCCTTGCGGAACAATTACTCCCATTCTCCTATTTGGGTCCATGCTCCTCATCTTTCTCCCTCTTCTCCTCTCATCTCTCTCTCTCCGTCTTCGTGTCATTCTCGTCTGCCGTCCTGTCTGTCACGTCTGTTCTCTCTGTCCTGTCTCCTTTTCTCCTCTCTCTCCTCTCCTTGTCTATCTCCTTCTCCTTCTCTTGGTCCCTTCTCCTGATTTTCCCGAAGATCTAGACTGCATAAGTTGATATTTCGCAATGTGTCAAACGAGGTGATGAGTGTGTTTGGTGTGGATGACCTCAACATGCCAGCGCCAGAGGAGTATGGAGTCACGAGCCTCCCTTGGAGCTACTGAGGGCCGTTTCCTGGAGTAACGGGGGGATTCTATGACTACCAAGAAGCTGGTCTGGGACAGGTTAAAGGACATGTTAGTCCGCCGGGAAATATTGAACAGACTGTGTGCTCCTTAGAACATAGGGGAAAAGATTTGTGTTTCTTCTTGTAAACATTGAACAGATCAGTGTTTCTTTGGAAACGGTGAACAGTTTGTGTTTCTTGGAGACGTGAGCGAGCCAGGTGTGTTTTCAGAAAGAACATTGAAACAGTTGTGTTTTCTTCTTGGAAACACATGAACAGGACTGTGTTTCTTGAAAGAACCATTGAACCAAAGTGTGCTCTTGGTCAATGCACTGAAACAGGATTGTTCTTAAGAAAATCGAATATGTGGTGTTGTTTTGAAACTCAAAACTGTCTTTGTGTGTGTTTCTTGGAAAACGCTGACTACATGTTGGGTTTGTAGGAAAATATGAAACAATACTGTGTTTTTGTTGAATGATGTATAAATTATATTGTATTTTTCTTTGGTTTTGAATAAAACAGGCAATGGAAACATATTTGTAAGCAAAATAATTGTGGCACTGCATAGCCACACTGTGTGCAGGAGAAAACACACATGCATGCACACTCAAAGCACAACACTTTGAAAGGCTGTAAACTGACATTTTTTTTCAATTCGACCACCAGTTAGCTTTGCCGATATTAGTTTTCAAAAAGTCGCAGGGAAAAGAGATGTCAATTTTGTACAAAAAGCCAGCCACACTAAATCACCAGTATAAACTTCATCACTATTTATGTTTCACAAAAATAGTTTGCTGTGTTCTGTGATGTTGTGCCAATACTGCTGCTGTCAGTGCTTCACACACTTTGCTGTCCGAAAAGAAGACTTTGTATCCGAAGACTGGTTTTGTTTTCTGCTCTTCGGAACATGTGGTTCAGTCAAAAATGAATTTGTACAAGTTCATTTCCTTCTTTGGTGCTCCACAACTAGTGCTTCCCACTCCATGCACTCGCTTTGGTCAAAATGAAATTTGTCACGAGTTACAGTGGTGTAGACAAGTAACGTAACAGTAGTGTGATTGTGTACACAACTAGTGCTGCTGTCCCATTCTGAAAGAATGCACAGGTGCCCTTGTTGACAGCATGCTAGGCCAGGAGGGAAAAATTAGAGCTAACGATTTGACCACTGTGGTCGCTGACAAGTGCTTGTGTTGTGTAGGCAGTTAACCTTTTGCAGCTGATGTGTGTGGTTTTGTGTTTAATTTATGAGAAAAATTTAGCAAGTACCAGGTTATTCACCACTGTGCTTTACAGTCAGAAAATCAGAGTAATGAAACAGCAACAAAATATATCACCAGTTTACTAAAAAAAAATTGATAAAAGTGTTATGTGTGTACTGTAGGGGTTTCATGTTATAATCAAACGTGCAAATGTCCATTACTGGGACATTTCAAACAGGAAAAGAAGAAACGAAATGACTGACATTTCAACTTTCTGTACAGTAGAATGCCAAAACAACATAACATTCTGACGTCTGTCATCAGTATAAAGGTATGTTTCTAGATATGAATTGACATAAAGGTTGAACATAGCATGCATGTAAGAACACCTGTGATGACTAAAAACTGAACTGGGAAGATTCAAAAGAGTAGAGTGATCTGATGTGGACAGGATTATTCTGGACGTGAACATGGTGGCTGCTTGTGGACCCCCCGGTGGAGGGCGTAACCCCATCAGGGCCCTCCTCGTCTGCTGAAACCTTCTGGTGGGTATCCTTCTGTACCTAGGTTGGTCACACTTTTGGCATTACTTTGATTTAGTTGTTCCTGCATGGATTTCTCACAGTGTTAGGGTGATATTTTGAGCTGTATGGCATAAACAGCTGTGGATTTTTTGAAGGTTAGGAAGGTAGGATAGAGATAATACATATTAAAGTGGTCTGGAAGCCCCACATGCATTTTTGAGGTGGGTACATCTTAAATTCATTTTGTGTATATGTGTGGTGTGTGTGTGTGTGTTGGAGTGTATGTGTGTGTTGTGTGTACTGTCTCATCTGCCCAAGCCACTCCGTGGCACTACTGCCTCGCCAGTCACACACAGCCACACCCTCGACATGACTACTGGTGCATATCCCTGCAGCAGCAATAGGCAGAGAGCTGTCACTGTTAGATCCCTGTTGGATGACCCCATTAGAGGAGACACAGCACTGCTGCCATTCCAACACATGCAGGACAAACCACATGCTAACACCCTTCAGACAACAACAACGTGCTTAGTTGCAGAGCCAGTTTGATGAAGTATCCACCTAATGGTAAAGGCAATGTTGCTTATAGCCCAGCTGACCACAAAGGGTCATATCAGGGCTGTTACCATGTTGAAAATAACTTACAAGTTGTTAAAAAAAACAAAATCATTCACACAACTCTTTTAAAAAAACATAACTTCCAAAAACACACTGGAAATTTGATTAAAAATCTTTCCTCCATGAAATCTTAGATCACATGAAAAATGTTAATCTCCTTCAGGAATTCAAAGATCACATCAGGTGATGCAAGTACCCACCTGCAGTGGACCCCAGCTCATGCACATACACAGCAGTAGCTATGGATTGGTCAGTGCTGACGATGGTGACAGGCAGTCACTGCCAGGATGCATGTGAAGGAGAACGCCTACAGTGAGGTCACCACAAAAGCAAGGCATGAAGGGCCACAGAATGCCAGGTGCTTTTTTTTCATTTAAATGATCAGTGAGGATGAGGACGATGAAGCTGAGGCAGTGGAAATGCCATTCTGATCTTGATCACGTTACCAGGCTCAATGCTGTGGGTCGTTTCCATGATGCATTCCTGCACCAATGAAGACGGAGAGATGCCGATCCTCAAGTGTTGGGTCAGGCAGTTTTGAGTAACAGAGGCTGTCTGAGATGTGCCCATTACAGCTGGGAAATGCTGGATGTGGGAGAGTGGTAGAGGCTGTCACAGATGTGTTGTAAGAGTAGGCTGCTACCCATGGGGTGGGAACTTCACTCAGTCTGATCCGCATAGGAGAAACCATAGCTGATGTTTTGTGATATAGGAGGTCACCAACCTTGCCCCGAGGTGAGGACACTCTGGATGAGTTATCGTTGATGGTTGCTTGCTCTACCACCCTCCTCCACCACCCTAAATATATATGTAAATAATAGATGTCTATTTATATATTATGTATTCCAAAATGGCAACCAGTGTATGTTCATAGCCAGTGCACATAGGTAGGTGAGCGCACTTTAGTTTCGGCAGCAGAGAAAATTACCTATGTCTGTATTGCATAACTAAGTAAAAACCTATTGCATTAGATATCTATTATTAGATACAGAGAGCATAACCAATTATGTTCAGACAAAGAGACCTAAGCTTTGCTCCTGTCCTCACTGTTTTGGTAATGCTTTTGTCTGGAGTCGTGGCATTCAAACAGTAGTCCTGAATGTGTTGTGCTTGTGTCACAAATGGGCGCCATTGTACACCAGCCAAGGGCAGGGTCTCTGGTAGTGGGTAACCTCATGGCAACCTGGCGCTGACCAATCCTTGTGGAATGCAACCACGGTCATTCTGAGTGCAAACTGGATGTTTTAGAAATGTAGGAGTATTGACAAAAAATTGATGGGGTGGAGTGAGGGAGATGGATTGTGAGATGGAGGTGGGGGACGGAGGTTTGAATGCCCAAAAGCAAGGAAGTGGTTTTAAAAACCAGCAGACAGGATTCATGGTAAGACGGGGATGGTGAAAGTGCCAGCTGTCATTACGATCACTGCATGAAAAAGAAGGAATAAAGAATTAATGCTTCCTTTTCATCATTAATCCATTTCTTGTAATTAATAAAGAACTTGTATTTTTTGTGTAGGTAGTTTTCAGAAGAATGCTTATTGCAATTAAAACGATGGATATGTGAGTTAAAACTGCAGGGTCTTCAGGAGATATAGGATTTTTTTTCTGTGTACTTCTAACAACAGGTCAGTGTCTTTTTCTTCCATGTTTTATAGATCAACCTAGCCATTGTAAGTGCTTTGCCTGTGATAGCATGCCTCCAATGCAGAGAGTTGTTTGGATTTCACAGATGCCAGTCTGTCGTGACAAGAATGCTATACAAGACAGTGCAGTAGCAGGGACACAAGTCCACCAGAAACATTACAGCGTTGTGGTATACTGGATGTCACAGCAGAAAACTTGCGCAATTTTTTGTTGTTGTTCTTTTTAGGAGTGTTCACCAATTGTTTCGTCAAAGTTTGGAACAGTTTTGTGCATGAAGATCTTTTTTTTTTTTCTTGCTTCTGCAGTTATTTATATATTCTATTTGTTTTGTATTTCTTTGCTTTCTGTATAGTAGGTTGAGACTAGAGAATGTAGATTATCTCCTCATGGAAAGTTCTCTTATCATTTTCAGAAATTCTGTTTTTAAAAAATGGTTGCTTGTTTGCATGTATTTTTTTTCATCTTGCATGTGTCACCAGCCTAGTTCACAAATGTTGCATGAATATGACAGTTGCTTGGCCTACAATATCCTTGAAACATTAACTATCTGAGCAAACATCAAAAGAAACCTTTAAACAGTAGTTTGTTGAGGATATTTGTAAACAGACTTTTCATGAAAAAAAAGTCTGTTTTGACAAATATCCCTCAACAAACTACTGTTTAAAGGTTTCTTTTGATGTTTGCTCAGATAGTTAATGTTTCAAGGATATTGTAGGCCAAGCAACTGTCATATTCATGCAACATTTGTGAACTAGGCTGGTGACACATGCAAGATGAAAAAAATACATGCAAACAAGCAACCATTTTTTAAAAACAGAAATTTCTGAAAATGATAAGAGAACTTTCCATGAGGAGATAATCTACATTCTCTAGTCTCAACCTACTATACAGAAAGCAAAGAAATACAAAACAAATAGAATATATAAATAACTGCAGAAGCAAGAAAAAAAAAAAAAAATCTTCATGCACAAAACTGTTCCAAACTTTGACGAAACAATTGGTGAACACTCCTAAAAAGAACAACAACAAAAAATTGCGCAAGTTTTCTGCTGTGACATCCAGTATACCACAACGCTGTAATGTTTCTGGTGGACTTGTGTCCCTGCTACTGCACTGTCTTGTATAGCATTCTTGTCACGACAGACTGGCATCTGTGAAATCCAAACAACTCTCTGCATTGGAGGGTCATGCTATCACAGGCAAAGCACTTACAATGGCTAGGTTGATCTATAAAACATGGAAGAAAAAGACACTGACCTGTTGTTAGAAGTACACAGAAAAAAAATCCTATATCTCCTGAAGACCCTGCAGTTTTAACTCACATATCCATCGTTTTTAATTGCAATAAGCATTCTTCTGAAAACTACCTACCTACACAAAAAATACAAGTTCTTTATTAATTACAAAGAAATGGATTAATGATGAAAAGGAAGCATTAATTCTTTATTCTTCTTTTTTCATGCAGTGATCGTAATGACAGCTGGCACTTTCACCATCCCCGTCTTACCATGAATCCTGTCTGCTGGTTTTTAAAACCACTTCCTTGCTTTTGGAGGCATTCAACCCTCCGTCCCCCACCTCCATCTCACAATCCATCTCCCTCACTCCACCCCATCAATTTTGTCAATACTCCTACATTTCTAAAACATCCAGTTGCACTCAGAATGACCGTGTTGCATTCCACAAGGATTGGTCAGCGCCAGGTTGCCATGAGGTTACCCACTACCAGAGACCCTGCCCTTGGCTGGTGTACAATGGCGCCATTTGTGACACAAGCACAACACATTCAGGACTACTGTTGAATGCCACGACTCCAGACAAAAGCATTACCAAAAACAGTGAGGACAGGAGCAAAGCTTAGGTCTCTTTGTCTGAACATAATTGGTTATGCTCTCTGTATCTATAATAAGATATTCTAATGCAATAGGTTTACTTAGTTATGCAATACAGACATAGGTAATTTTCTCTGCTGCCGAAACTAAAGTGCGCTCACCTACTATGTGCACTGGCTATGAACATACACTGGTTGCCATTTTGGAATACATAATATATAAATAGACATCTATTATTTACATATATATTTAGGGTGGTGGAGGAGGGTGGTAGAGCAAGCAACCCATCAACGATAACTCATCCAGAGTGTCCTCACCTCGAGGGCAAAGGTTGGTGACCTCCTATATCACAAAACATCAGCTATGGTTTCTCCTATGCGGATCAGACTGAGTGAAGTTCCCACCCCATGGGTAGCAGCCTACTCTTACAACACATCTGTGACAGCCTCTACCACTCTCCCACATCCAGCATTTCCCAGCTGTAATGGGCACATCTCAGACAGCCTCTGTTACTCAAACTGCCTGACCAACACTTGAGGATCGGCATCTCTCCGGCTTCATTGGTGCAGGAATGCATCATGGAAACGACCACAGCATTGAGCCTGGTAACGTGATCCAAGATCAGAATGGCATTCCACTGCCTCAGCTTCATCGTCCTCATCCTCACTGATCATTT
This sequence comes from Conus betulinus, assembly GCA_016801955.1. Taxonomy (NCBI): domain Eukaryota; kingdom Metazoa; phylum Mollusca; class Gastropoda; order Neogastropoda; family Conidae; genus Conus; species Conus betulinus. The sequence goes on along the minus strand of JADBJO010020856.1, from coordinate 2,802 downwards.
AAATGAAAAAAAAAAAAGCACCTGGCATTCTGTGGCCCTCATGCCTTGCTTTTGTGGTGACCTCACTGTAGGCGTTCTCTCACATGCATCCTGGCAGTGACTGCCTGTCACCATCGTCAGCACTGACCAATCCATAGCTACTGCTGTGTATGTGCATGAGCTGGGGTCCACTGCAGGTGGGGTACTTGCATCACCTGATGTGATCTTTGAATTCCTGAAGGAGATTAACATTTTTCATGTGATCTAAGATTTCATGGAGGAAAGATTTTTAATCAAATTTCCAGTGTGTTTTTGGAAGTTATGTTTTAAAGAGTTGTGTGAATGATTTTTGTTTTTTTTAAACAACTTGTAAGTTATTTTCAACATGGTACAGCCCTGATATGACCCTTTGTGGTCAGCTGGGCTATAAGCAACATTGCCTTTACCATTAGGTGGATACTTCATCAAACTGGCTCTGCAACTAAGCAGTTGTTGTTGTCTGAAGGGTGTTTAGCATGTGGTGTCTGGCATGTGTTGGAATGGCAGCAGTGCTGTGTCTCCTCTAATGGGTCATCCAACAGGGATCTAACAGTGACAGCTCTCTGCCTATTGCTGCTGCAGGGATTGCACCAGTATGTCGAGGGTGTGGCTGTGTGTGACTGGCGAGGCAGTAGTGCCACGGAGTGGCTTGGCAGATGAGACAGTACACACACACCCACACATACACTCACACACACACACACACACACACATACACAAAATGAATTTAAGATGTACCCACCTCAAAAATGCATGTGGGGCTTCCAGACACTTTAATATGTATTATCTCTATCCTACCTTCCAAAAATCCACAGCTGTTTATGCCATACAGCTCAAAAATATCACCCTACATGTGAGAAATCCATGCAGGAACAAACTAAATCAAAGTAAGTGCCAACCTAGGTACAGAAGGATACCCACCAGAAGGTTTTCAGCAGACGAGGACTGATGGGGTTACGCCTCCACCGGGGGGTCCACAAGCAGCCACCATGTTCACGTCCAGAATATCCTGTCCACATCAGATCACTCTTTTGAATCTTCCCAGTCATAGTCATCACAGGTGTTCTTACATTGCATGCTATGTTCAACCTATGTCAATTCATATCTAGAACATACCTTTACTGATGACAGACGTCAGAATGTTATGTTGTTTGGCATTCTACTGTACAGAAAGTTGAAATGTCAGTCATTTCGTTTCTTCTTTTCCTGTTTGAAATGTCCAGTAATGGGACATTTGCACGTTTGATTATAACATGAACACCTACAGTACAACACATAACACTTTTATCATTTTCTAGTAACTGGTGATATATTTTGTTGCTGTTTCATTACTCTGATTTTCTGACTGTAAGCACAGTGGTGAATAACCTGTACTTGCTAATTTTTCTCATAAATTAAACACAAAACCACACACATCAGCTGCAAAAGGTTAACTGCCTACACAACACACAGCAGCGACAACAGACAAATCGAGAGACTGGCCTAGCATGCTGTCAACAAGGGCTGTGCATTCTTCAGATGGGAAGCACTAGTTGTGTACACATCACATACTGTTACTGTCTACACCACTGTAACTCGTGACAAATTCATTTTGACCAAAGAGTGCCTGGAGTGAGAGCAGAAATGAACTTGACTGAACACATGTTCCAAGGAAAACAAACCAGTCTTCGGACATCAAAGTCTTGTGAAGCACTGACAGCAGCAGTATTGGCACAAAAACATCACAGACACAGCAAACTATTTTGGAACATAAATAGTGATGAAGTTATACTGGTGATTTAGTGTGGCTTGCTTTGTACAAAATTGACATCTCCTTTCCCTGCGACTTTGAAAACTAATATCGGCAAAGCTAACTTGGTCGAATTGAAAAAATGTCAGTTACAGCCTTTCAAAGTGTATGTGTGAGTGTGCATGCATGTGTGTTTATCATGCACACAGTGTGCCTATGCAGTGCACAATTATTTTGCTTACAAATATGTTTCCATTGCCTGTTTATTCAAAACCAAAGAAAATACAATATATTTTAATCATTCAACAAAACACAGTATGTTCAATATTTCCTACAAACCAACCATGTTCAGCGTTTCCAAGAAACACAAAAGTTTGAGTTTCAAAATACACACATATTCGATTTTCTAGAAACAATCTGTTCAGTGATTCCAAGAAGCACACTTGGTTCAATGGGTTTCCAAGAAACACAGTTCTGTTCACTGTTTCCAAGAAACACAAACTGTTCAATGTTTCTGAGAAACACAACTGGCTCAATGTCTCCAAGAAACACAAACTGTTCACCGTTTCCAAGAAACACTATCTGTTCAATGTTTCCAAGAAACACAATCTTTTCCCTATTTCTAAGGAGCACAGTCTGTTCAATATTTCCGCGGACAACATGTCCTTTACCTTCCAGACCAGCTTCTTGGTGTCATAGAATCCCCCGTACTCCAGGAACTGCCTCAGTAGCTCCAAGGGAGGCTGTGCTCCATACTCCTCTGGCGCTGGCATGTTGAGGTCATCCACAAAACACAATCACCTGTTGGACACATTGGAAATACAAACTTGCAGTCTGAACTTCGGGAAATCAGGAGAAGGGAAAGAGAGAGACAGAGAGAGACAAAGAGAGAGAGAGACAGACAGACAGACAGACAGACAGACAGACGCAGAGAGAATGAGAGAAAGAGGAGATGGGAGAAGGAGGAGAATGAGAGAGAGAGAGAAAAGAGAGAGAGAGAGTGTGTGTGTTAAGATAAAAATTCTTCATTACAAGAATAAGCACTGATGCACTCT